>JAOVVB010008418.1:0-16883 GCA_028570985.1 Heterobranchus longifilis | reverse complement strand
TTAAATACAGAAATGGCACACATAAATGAGACTGCGCCTTTTCATACGGTGCGCCGTATGGTCGTGAAAGTACGGTAAAAAAAAAAAAATCTCAAGAAAATAGTCATGATGTTTCACAAAAAAAGTCCTAATTTTCCACAAAAAAAGTCATAAATTCAAGAGAAAAAGTAAATTTGTTATAAAAAGGTCATAATGTTTCGACAAAAAATCATGATGTTAAAAGAAAGAAAATCTAAATTTCATGATTAAAAAAGTCGTACTGTTCTGAGAAAAAAGTTGGAATGTTAAGAGAAAAAGTGAGAATTTTTCAAGAAAAAATGTATAATTTCTCAAGAAAATAGTAATGATGTTTCAAGAAAAACAGTCACAATTTTTCACAAAGTAAAGTCATAATGTTAAGAGAAAGTACATTTTATAGTAAGAAAAAAGTCGTTAAGTTTTGAGAAAAAGTCAAATTTTTATAATAAAAAGTAATGATGATTTGAGAAAAATAGTCGTAATTTTTCAAAAGAAAAGTCATCATGTTAAGAGAAAAAGTCAATTTTTTATGATGAAGACGTCGTAATGTTTCATGAAAAAAGTCTTAATAATAAAAGAAAAACTCTAAATTTCATGAAAAAAAGTCGGAATGTTAAGAGGAAAAGTGGGAATTTTTCAAGAAAAAATGTATTATTTGTCAAGAAAATAGTAATGATGTTTTGAGAAAAAAGTCACAATTTTTCACAAAAAAAAGTCGTAATGTTAAGAGAGAAACTTAAGATTTTATGATAAAAAAATTCATAATGTTTACAGAAAAAAAGTCACAATGTTTAAAGAAGAAGTAATGTTTCAACCAGTCCATATCGTGCTCCGTTTACTCCGTCTACTTCCTGTCTGACCATTTCTCCGCCGTCTGTCTTTTAAACTCTCTTCCTGCTCCGTTATTTTCGCCTCTTTTTCTTTTCTTCACTGGGAGCAGTTCAGACATTAACCATTAATCCAAAGTTTTGTGCTCTCCAGATATATATTAAATTAATATTAGAGAGAGTTACAGGAAGATGAAGTTTTGTTGTTTTGGCACAGCTGAAGTCAAATTTACCGGACTGCTTTCTGCGGAGTGATTTACGTGCGTAAATGTGTAACGCATAGCAACGGTCTGTTCTACTTGACGACGGTCATCTTTCTGGAAATAACAGACCTCGGAATGTGGTGATTGACCAATCAGAATGCAGTATTCTACAAGGCCATGTAATAATAGCACATTAATATATTGCACATTCCTGTCAATATTCCCTGTATATATTCTATAAATTATGCAGCTTTCATACAGAACGTTTACATATACCTACTGTTTTTATCTGTTACCTACTGTTTTTATTTGTTTATATTTATACTTTTGTGTTTTTGTGTTCTTGTTATGCACTGTATCACCAAGACAAATTCCTTGTATGTAAAAAAAATACTTGGCAATAAATCTATTCTGATTCTGATTCTGATAAAGATCACAAAATAAAAATGTAGGCTGAGTGCCAGTGATTAAACAGCGCTCCTGGATTGATCCTATCCTTTCCTACGTACCGACAAGCAGGAAACTTTCCTAGTTCACCGTCCAGGCTCGGACATATACGTTCAGTGTCTGCGGAGAGCTGTGGTCATTTACTGGTCACGCAGCCACAATGTTGCCTGCATTGTGTGGACACATGCAGCCACTGTCCCACAGCTGTCTGCTCCGCACAGCGAAGGTTCGACTGTCTTTACCACATCCACCCGCAGTCAGCTGCCTTCATACTGTGTGTGTAGGATGGCTGATCCTCGTCGATATAGAGACGTGTCACATAAATCTCTGCTGTGATCACTGTCCTCAGCTGTGAGAACTGCACAGAGCAGAAAAAAAGGAGTTAAAAAACATACCGTGGCAGTGCAAAGTTTCTACCAGCAAGTTAAACTATTAAATAGATTGTATAGCTTATTTTTCTTTTACCATGCAACAAACTTTGTTTTACTAACTTCTAATTTTTATTCTAATAGTGTTTTTAACTGATTAACTGATAGTAATAATAATAATATTAATAATAATTTCATAAAATTTATTTTTCAACTACGAAACTATCTGAAACCTAGTAAACTTGAATTTTTAAGGGCTTTTGGAGGATATGATCCGAGGCTTATTTTTATATTGTATGCAGATCCTGCTTCCTGCTCTAATTTAGTTTCCCGCTCCTCAGGGTTGTTTATTGCAGTTGAATGAGAGAGATGGAACGACCCACACACCTAATGCACCAAACAGCCAGCTAAGTAGGACGGTGGAATTGATGGGCCTGTGTGTGGAGGTGACCTACATAAAAGCAAGTGGACAGAGAACACCTGAGCTGTGATGTAGGTGTGAGACTCAGCAATGTGCTCACACATACAGCCAGAACTGCTGATATGACGTTCCACATGATGGCCGTCTGAGCAAGTATTCACGTGTCCACATCATTTTAAGGGACAGACTCTTTCTGCTCGGGAGAAGAGTCTGTTTCATTCTGACTCACATTTAGAGTCACATGCAAATTACACTTTATCATCTTCAAAGGATAATTCTTGTTTTCAACCGTTGGTTCTGATAACAAGTTTGTCTGTAGTTGTCACAAGACAAAAACAAGAAAACACACAATTTTCCTTTTTTTCAAACCTACAAAACTAAAGAAAAAAAAAAAGAAATATCAACTTCATTTTTCATTTATTTCTTTCTGGATTGAATGGAATTATTGATTGATCAGATGACACACAGCCCCAAAAAGCATCACTTTAACAGATAGATGAGGTCAGCGATGTTCTGTACTTTTTATTGGTGCAACAGGCTGCAGACAAAACACAGGTGACAATATGGGACAACAAACAAAAATAAATAAAACAAAACAAACAGAGAGAAAAATAGATATGACAATGTTGTTGTTATAAATATGCAAGTGTTTATGGAGGGCATACGTGTGTGTGTGTGTGTGTGTGTGTGTGTGTGTGTTTGTGTGTGTGTGTGTATATACATATATTTTATGAATCTGGCATTTGTTTTGCACCGTCTTCATTGGAAGTGATCTCACACTTGTACCGTTTGTCCCTGTGTGTGTTTTTAGATTGTTGCATTGTGATTATGTCTTTTATGATAAATGTGTAATACCTGGCTGCAACCAAATTCCCCCCCGTGGGATAATAAAGTTTGACTTGACATTGCTGAGGTCTGGCATTTGGAATGTAGTTTCGGGATGTTTTGGAGGTGCACTGTCCACCAGCACTGCGATTCTTCTTCTTTTTTTCTCTCTCTAATGAGACTTTTCTCTTGTTGCTGCATGGAGATGTTTTTTCGTTTCTGGGCTGAAAGTTGTGCGATCCCCAGCGTCCAGATCTGTCAGAGGCCGGTGCTGGTAGTTGTTATGTGGATTGTAAATGCAGTTGCATTTACAGTTCAATGTTCAATGTGGTCACAATGTGTCCCTGGCCTCCTCTGGAGGTGGTTTGGTTGATCGCGAATGCATTTTGGGTGCATGTACACCTGAACTTTCATGTGGTCAAGCACTATCCGATTGCAATCACATCACCCAAAACATATTTTAATGCCAGGTGTACATGGGGTCCTATTTTCCAGCAAAATGGGCTGATTAGCTGACCAAGTTGAATATCAGAAAACTTGCAAGTAACCAGATCCAATTATTTTTTTCCAAGTTATTTTCAAGTTTTAAATAACTATGTCAAGAACTGAAAATACCCACATTATTATAGCCACCAAATTTGCCATTTCAGGTTTTTTTCCCCCATGCTACTTGATTTTTAGATGCATTTACAGATATAATTTAGAGATACCGTATGAAACCAAAGAAAGAAAAAGCCCCATAATGTAAATTATGTATGCTTGGCAATCCAAACCTGCTTTATTGTGATGGCTGGTCTCCAGTCCTTGTCCTCCTCTAGAATAGATAGGCATACTGTGCCTGATGGATACACATTGGGGTGAAAGAGCGGAGGCTCAAATTTACCTGAAACACAAGAAAATGTTAAGTGCACTTATGTTTCGGATCCATTACAAATGTCAGACGAAATGAACAAATTCCACAAATGTCACAGGGATTTTGCACAGTATACACTGACTGAGCTGCACAAGCAATGGCCTAATGTTATTTTAATGTGACATTCAGACAACACCACCCCTGTTGCTGGATATTTGAAACATCGTATATCACAGTGCCCAGACATTGTGCGTGACCCACAGTGGTAATGTAAGGATTTGGTTCACAAAGTAGGCCAGTATTGTACTCTAGTCTAAAGGGTTTTAACGTTTTGAGCAGTTGAGTTTTCACAACCGGTTTAGCACCATGGCTTTATCAGCTCTCAAATCATTACCGGCAAACGCTGTGCAATGCTGTAAAATGAACAGTAAGGGATATATCTGCGAAAGCACCTACTGGTTGGGGAAACCAGTTAACATCCAAATCATGTTACTAATGGAAATAAAAGGATACAATTATCATGACATTTCTTTTAGATCAGCTTTAACTCATTTTACCGTGTTTAGAAGGCATTAACAAGCCTTCAAACTCAAATGATGGTGTGGGAAAAACCTGTGTTTGCTACTGCTGTGCACCAATCACAACCAAGGAGTCAAGCAGGTCCAATACAGCTCAGCTTTAGTGAAAAAGCTTGAAGGTCCCATATTGTAAAAAGTGAGATTTCCATTTCTTTTTTTAAAATTAAAAAGCAGGTCTAGGTGCTATAAAAATGCTGCTAAAGTATCAAAATGCTCAATCCATGGAGAAATGCACACAGCCTGTACTCAGAAACTGTGCCTTTAAACGAGCCGTCAGGACTTCCGTAAGTTTGTGATGTCACAACTATACTCTATACAGGTAGAAAGCCCAGCTACAGTGTCGTTGCAGTCATTTCCCAGCTGCAATGACGGTGCAGAGACGTTCTAGTAGAAACCCAAAATACAGGTATGAACCTGAAAAATTAGCATATGTCCCTTTTAAACATGGGTTACTATCCAACTACAGAGTTACCTCAAGATTACTATGGTAACCCTTTAGCAGACTCTGGTTAAGATGTTAAGTTAGCTATAAATTATGCTCCTCTTCTTTACAAAGGACACTTCAACATGTTGGAAGAGACTTAAAATTAATTTTGACAAAACGTCGACTGGATGGATGTCTTATTTGGCCATCAGAGAGTTTTCAGAATGGATACATTGGCAGGGACAATACAGAGGCTCGTTTCCCGTCTGCGTTGAGAGGGTTGGAGGACTCCTGACCTCATCTGGGCCATTTCAAACGTTTTCATTAACTTACTGCGACTGTCCATTTGCCGTCAAACAAGCCAGACTGTTACTCCTGCCAGTGTCAGGACAGAAATGATGCCTGGTAATGCAAAATGCCCTCAAAGGAAGTCATGTACTGTGGTGTGTGCACTGTGGTGCTTTTCTGTGCAGTGTTTGCTGTTACGTCCACCTACTGACTGCATAATGCAGATAGATTTCTACAAGCATCTGCTATAGCATAATAATGGAGTGTGCAGTAATGACACTAACATTTGTTTTAACTCTGAGCACAGGACAGACACAGTAACTCACATTTTGGAGGTGAAGAAGGATAGTCATCCTTGAACAACATGCGCAGTTTGAACAGGCCTCCTTCCCACGGAGTCTGAGGACACACACACACACACACATTAGACTCACATTCACGCAAGTTTCAGGGTAATCACTGTATAAACTGTTATCAACTTCTTACACCTGTTTTGATCCCTGAACACTGGGATTCACTACCTATACCTCTATAGTTGTATTACATAATATAATCTGTTTAAAACCACACGCATGCTACAGAAATGTCATTGTCTTACAAAGACCACTGTGTTCCATTTAGCCATGGTTTCTATGCAAAGCACATATATTCTGTATGCAAACAAGACTATGAAACACATTACCCCTTTCTTGCCAGGAATAGCACATTCCCAATTCATGAGATTCATGGTTCCGTCTGGATTTTTTGTTGGTACAGCAACAAATCCCTGAAAAATTGAACAGGAGAATGCAAAACGTTATCAGTGTTTACCAGAAGACTTGCCGCTGTCTAATAAAAGCTCAAATAGACCCTCACAGCGAAGCCAGAACAGGTGCATCGCATCATAAGACACTACTTACAAAAGGATGGTCCTTCCGCCATGCCTTGCGCTCCTGGGCAAGCCGGCTCAATGCAATGCCTGACATGATCTGTGGACTCCTGCAATGAAAGAAAATGTCAAGTCAATTATATGAAACCATTCCTAACCAGGAATGACTTGGCAGCGAGGACTTACAAGTCCTAAACTTGCCTTGAAAACTTGACCTTGTTCTCATCATACATTGTTGTTTGAGCTAATAAGATTTTCATGTTAATTAAGTCATTAATAAACCATCAAAGCCAAGGAGGATGTAAGGATTTGGTGCATTTCTCTGCTTTGTATCAATGTAAACATATTCAGACTGACGAAGAAGTAAAAAGCAACACAATTTGGGTTGTGTAAAGCTTTTCAGACATAAGGGATTTGATTGTGAATGTAGTAGTGTAAATACAATTGCTACCAGTGACATGTAAGCTCCTACCTTCTGTAAAGTAATCTAAAGTAGTAACATTACAGTCTTATAAATTGAAAACCTGACATTACCCATGTAGTGAGCTCCAATGATCAGGCACAGTTATCAGGACTTCCTACACACATGATCTTCTATTGAATTAATTAGCCCCTGCTCTCTAAATTAAGGTGGTTTTAATCAGTTACATCAGCTAGATACAATTATAGTACTCAACCTATCAATGGCACATCGTTAAAGATTGTAACTGTTCTCACTTTTTCTAAATTATCTTTTTACAGAGGTGGCTATACACCACGGTGTTGCCAGTTCTCTTCAACGCTAATTAGGAGCTCTAATTAAGACCCTCCATTGGAATGTCTAATGATCTCTATAGCAACGAGAGTTAATGAAAACGAGGCAAAGCAACATAACGGCACCAGTAAACTACAAACTGCCCACGCAGCATTTACTAACTTTATAAGTGGAGTTGTAACGTTACTCTATATAATGGCCAGCTTACCGTAACGTTAATGTTAAACAGTTTTCAGCAGTAATGCGTTTTAAAGTACCTTTTAACACGACATGTCTGGTACGCTAAGGGGGCTAGCCAAGTTAGCCGGTGGTGATAATGTCAATGGTTACATGTCTACAAAAAAACTACTAACGTTACTTTCGGTTGCGCCTGGTGTTAAACTTAAGGGCTCTGGGAAATTAAAACATCAACGTTTAATTTATTTCATGTTCGTTGAGTTTTACTGCAAACTTACTGTCAAAGCAAACATCAACAAACTGACCACAAAAGCTATTTGATTAGCAAGCTAGCCGGTTAGCTTGATAAGCTAACTCATGTGCGCCAGAATCATGCTATATCCCAACAGGCGCTGGCGCTGTTAGCGTCTGACACGGCCTGATGCAGCACAAAAATGCGCAATTGCACTTGATTTGAACACAATTTTGGATGACAGAAAAGTGATAACTGCCTTTCTTCCAATTAATGATATCTACTCTGGAATAGCAAACAGGGATATGAAATATTCTACAGGAATAAACCATATCACAGTCCATTAAAGAATAGAGACAAAGAACGCCAGAGCTAAAAGGCGCACATTTGTGCAATACAAAACTAGCGAAAATGGCGCAAACTGAAGCGGGTAAAATATCATAATACACGACCAAATGAACACGTTCTTTAATCAAGGTGTGCTCCTACCTTTCAGTATGGCTGCACTGGTTCTGGTAATTAGGCGAAATGAATCAATCGTGCTCAAATCCCGTTAAACCTTGTAAAGTTTCCCTCCTGAAAAAACACCCGCTCCGACTCAAGACAGACACAGAAACAGCGAAGCGAAACAGTCATCCCTCGCTCACTTCCGTCTTTGCTTAAATACCCCTACGAAGATCAGGCTGCGCGTTTACCTTGTAATGGTTTATGTTTTTGAGTGTGCCTTTTTAACTGCCGATGATTTAGCCATACGATTTTATCTGGTTATTTGTTTATTGGTTTGTTTCATTCGAGCAGCATAGCTTAACACAAGACATCACAAGTTGTTGGTGAAGATCATCTGTGCTTTGCGGCTGTTGGTCATGCGCTGTGCCGCTATCAGTTCCGAAAATAAAACAAGCAAATGTCTGACTTTGAAAATATACGAGACGTATTAAGTTTATTGTGAAGAATATCTGCTATCTGTTAATTTAGACCGTTTATAGCTATATGAAATGTCACATTGTAGCAACCACAAGCGGATTACCATCTTCTCTTATATAACATCTTTGCCCAGATTAAAGACCGTTAACCCAAACGACAAATTACATAGCATAATGTGTACAATTAAAGAGTTTCGATTGAATTGATAAGAAACATATTTTTGGACATTTTTTGTTTTAAACTTATGTAAAAAAAAAAATTTTTTTTTAAAGAATAATAATCGCCTACATTTTACCCAGGCATATTTCCGGGCAACTAAACTATAACAACGTATTCTAAGGACCTGACACAAGAGGTCGCAATTTATCAAAAAATAGGATTTGTTGTTATCCACATATTGCTGTCGTATCTACAGGTGTAAGGACATTTTTATGTGATGTACACGTTTGATATAATTACTAATAATCATAAAAAGCTAATCACACGTATACTGTTTTACTAAAAAAATAATCATTTACACTGGTAGAGCCACGTAAACACACCTGGAAGAGAAAAAAAACACACATGAATGACAACATTTTTATTGGGTTTACCTTATGCAAGACCATATAGATCTATCCCCTTAACCTCATACTTAGTTTGTACATTTTAAACATTGCATAAGATCATATAGAATAGTGATCAATGTAGTGATATGAGAATCTTATTCATCGATGTAATTGCTAGATTGAGGAAAAATGACACATTCATTCCCTCTGATTACAAGTGTGATCATCTTCAATCATGCATCACGGTGGTCTGTGGCTTATGACTTGAATGCGAAACAAACTGGGCACTTATAAGTTATTAGGCTACAGATTTGATACGTTTGTCCATCACATGAAATGATTATCAATGCCAAATGCTCAACCAGACGACCCGTTTGTGAAGGGCATTCAAGGTAATGTAGCTGCTAAAGTAAGAGGGGTTAAACACCTCAGACGAGAATATATGAAATGGAGTTACTACGGAACCAAGCAAACCAAAAGACAAAAAACACTTTAAATCTCATTGCAGAAAAAACAGTCTCAAAAGGAGAACCAAATAAACCTTTTGCTCTGAACGCAGGCAAGTTTCATCCTATTAAAAGCGAGTTATCTCTGCCATCAAGGAGGGCGGAAAGCACGATTGTCTGCAACGCTCAAGCACAGGCTGTCAGAAGTGGATGGAGTATCTTATCAAGTCTGTGTGAATATCAGTTCATGTGGAGTGCTAGTTGCCATTGATGCAGTCACACAAGTCAATGTTAACGTGTGTAAGGGAGTGCAAGACAGTACATAATTGGAAGGCTTCAGAATACTATAGCAAATGTAAACATAGCCTAGCTCTGGCAGGAAAATCCAGTCTACTTTGATAGAACCTCTTTGCAGATCTCAAATTTTGCACTTTAAAAGCCCTTGTGTGTGTGTTTGTGTGTATATATATCAAAAACATGCATCCATACTTGTTTCCCCGACAATATAAAAATCGTTTTAGTCAAGTGTATACGTGTACATGTGAGTAAATGGAGGTTCGTGTGTCGTTAACAAGTCTATATGTACAAAGTGTGCCAGCATTAAGAAGTTTACTCATCCCTGACACTAAGATCAATGTGTACAATACACATAAGACATTGGATTTTGGTCATTGGGGGAAAAAAAAGGCAACACTAAATGATTATTTGTGAATGAAATATCCAACCTATCAAAACCACACATCAAACCTGAAAACAACTTTCTATAAAAAAAGTGTTCTAAAATGCAGTATTTACATTAACAACATTACAGGCTTGTAAGCAATGTGCACAGTGTTTGTTTTTCCACTGTAGTGCTTGTAATGCTGTGTACGAAATCTACACAATTCAAAATGCTTTAGAAGAATCTATCACAATGCAGGAAAAATAAGTTTGTTTTTTGTTTTTGTTTTTTTTAAATGTAACAGTCAACTTCATAGCCAGCCAAGTATAGCTTTGTTATTGGTTATCAAAACATGTTCCAGGCATGTTCTCAGTGAAAGACACCGTGTTCAGCATCAGCTGTTTCAATCCCAACTCAGAAATCTCTGTACAAACAATGCAAAACAGGAGTTAACATCGTCAAGATTTTCTCTCTTTTTCTTTTTTTTTTTTTTTTTAAAGATCCAGTATAAACAACTTCTGTTCCAAGTTGTGTTTTCTATACAGTGTACAAAACGTGCAGTTTCTTTAAGAGTTAAATATTAATATTGAATTTGGATTATTTACATCAAAACAAAATCCTCTGGATATGAACAGAAAAGTCCTTCACCGCTGCCTTCAGTCCCCCAAACCTCCCACACTACAAATACTTCCCCTCAAAAAAAAAAGATCTTAATCAAACATGTTCCCTCAAACATACAAAATAAACTAAGAAAACTCAGAAGTCAGTGGGATTTTTTTTTTTAAAAGACGCCATTATATCGAGGATGTTTTTCCTGACAGGAAACAGGAGACTGATGTTTAAAAATTAAAATCACTGTAAAACAGAATTCACATTTTTAAACACCTTTGACGGGTTTGGCAGTTAAACTTTAGACTTATGAACATGAGGAGTTAAGAAAAATGTCTGGCAGATTTACAACATTTAGAGAGCAATTTCACGTATTTAGGCTACTAAAGGTTTGCAGAAGCAGCAGAAATCTTACTTTACTTTGAATATTTTGAATGAACATGTGTGGTTAAATGTGTATCCAATACTTAAAAGTCTTATCCTAATAATACAGGTAAGTGGACTTCCTGAAAACTTAATTATTTAATCCCACAGCACACACTGGCCATGCGTGTGGGTAATTGTGTTACTAAGGTTGCAATATAGTGTACACGGCGCCACAAGCTACACGAGCAACACGTTTACTTCTCAAGCAGAGAAACTATTAAGAAGCGTCGCAACATTTGGCAGATATTCTGATGCGTCTCTAAATCTTATTTAGTCTATGTGAAAATGGGACTTTCATATTTTTTGTTCATTACAGGTCACTTCACCATCACCAATAAAAGCTCTGCACGTGATAAATTACCTAATGCCCCTTTATCTTCAGTTTTGTTCACACAGTTTTCATCTGGTCTGAGAATATGATTGTTCCTTTTTTTTTTTTGGCAGTGAATAAATACAGAAAAAGAATGTTTCATCTGGAAATGTGTATAACTGGGATCCTCATGATCACAAATCTCAGTATAACTGTTTGAAATCTTTGGGAAAATTATATTTTATCAATGTTTTTGGGGTGAATTTCATATTTAAAAAGCCTAACTCTTTAACGTGTGCTAAATAAAATGCACAATTCCCTTCTTAACAACTCTAAACAATGATTTTGAGTTTGATACTTTGTAGTTGTAAAGACCATACTGATCCCTTAGCAGACCCTTGAGTTGGAGGATATAAGAATTAACTCAATAGATGACCCTGAGTGAATCATTGGCCTTATATGATGATGGCCATATTTTATAGCATAAAAACATTTGTAGACTGCGATTCCTTACGCTCAATTAGAAAAAAAAGAACTTGCCGCTAATTTAAAAAAAAAAACAAAAAAAAAAAGGTCCAGTTTAAATGTACAGGCACAAATTGTCAGTAAACAGACGTATTTACATCAAGAAATAAAAAACGAAAATGGAGGGAAAAACAAAATAAATGCACACCCCCCCTTTAAATCTCCATTGTGCCAAACGTTCTTCCACAAAGATGATATGTTAGCATCATAACACCTGGAGCTCATAATACTGAGTCCTCTTCACATCCGGGAACCTCTTTCCTGAAGGATCTGCAGAGAGCGAGAAAAAAAATGATAGAATGAACAAAAACACATCATACCACATGCCCTGAAAGTTATTTAGTACCCAAACTCTGTACAGTTCCCAAATTTCACTATTCAAAGTCACTCTACAAAGGTTGTTTGTTTTTTTTTAATTCCTGCTACAGTGCACACTTCCCCAGCCAGGAGCACTCCTACAGTTTCTCTACATGCTGGCTGATTTAAACACACTGAATGGGGTGCAGAGAAAAGGGAAATGTTTGCACAAATGAGGAAGATAAAGCGTTGTGCTACAGACTACGCACTATGTGGTTGTACAGCCAATTCTGGGTGAGCTCATGAAGCAGAGAAGCTTGTCAGGTGGGATCACAGACTGAAAAAGAAGTGGAGCCTCCGGGTCTGAAAAGTGAAGCCCATGCGCAAAAATCTGTCTTTCGTGATACGTCGCAGTCTTTTGCGATGCGTTCACTGCGAAAGTTGATATTGCGATGACGATATAAAAACGATATATTGTGCAGCCCTCGTTCATAATAATCTGTTCGAGTCTTATGGCTCTCTTCTGTAATATGAAAATGAATTGATTAAACTCAACTTTTCCATCTTCAGGCCACTTTGTAATTTTTAAAAGCAGGAAGTCAGACAAATGTAACAATGATTTGACTTTAAAACACACCCTTGCTGTCCAACAACACTACAACTACAGTGAAATGGACAAAGGGAGTAACCCTCCCTTCCCTTTAAATGTCATTGAATGAGGGACAATGAGCGCAGCAGCTGATGATTCAGCATGCCCTCCTTTAACCAAGGCTGCAAGCATGACAATAATTACAAGGCTCTTATTTACACTACTGAAACAAATGGAGCTCTTCCCATCTGGTTTCAGAGAGAGCTTCACCAGAAGTATTCGTCTCAGCAGGAACCATCTGGCTTTTGATCGAGCTTTTGGCTCGTTCGACTTCGAAGGCCAAAGCTGATTTTCAACCTGGATTCAGTCACTTTGCTCTGGTTTGAGTATATTATGACAGAAGTTCTCAGTAGTGTAAACTGCACCAAGGACGCACGGGGGAAGGAAGAGAGGGACAAACGAGGGAGGAGCGGTGGAGGGACTATGAGCAGTTGAGCGCTCACCAGTGAGTCATAAGTGCTCAACCCTAATCAGAGTCATTCATTTCATAATCCGTCTCTTCGTCCTCGCTCTGAGCAACATGCGGCATGCAGACAGCACAGAAGAAGACAAGAAAGGCATGTCGTAAAACAATGGAAATGAATGGAGGTGTGAAATGTTGGAAAGGAGAACAAGGAGAAAAATAAAACTAATGGATTAATGTTCAGAGGGGATTAACATTTAAAAAAGGGACAGTTTTTCCAAAACCAAAAATATTTAATTTTTCCTCTTGCCTGTAGCGCAGACTGTGCTTTTGCCTTTGCATATGGCTTATAAAAGCCACCTCCCCCGATGTTGGAGATTTTGAAGGATTTTACAAAATGTTTGCATCTAGATTTCTTTTCTCATTTGGAATATTTAGCCAATGAGGCTTTATATTTTGGATTGTAAAGCCAATCCCCCAAAAATTTGCATTTACCCATCGTGTCCATTCAGTCAACATCTCTGCTACTTGTATTATTTTCACTTAACATATTAAATACATAATATTATATTATTGTTCCCACATTTTATTTCTATTTTATAAATAACAACCAAAAATGAGTTGGTTAAAAGTGAAATAATTTGATTTGTTTTTTTCCCTTTTTCCCCCTTTTTTTCCATGAGGCTAGACCCTTCTTGTTTTTCACTTCAATGAATGTAAATTTCTCAGTGTAATTTATGTGAAATTCTGTCTCTATTGTGTTGGAGATATCGGCCGCACAGATGTCTGCCTTCTCTCCAATATAATAGAACTAGATGGCACTCGGCTTGTGGTTCTCAAAGCTACAAAACAATACATCTGAAAAACTCAACAGCAACGTCTTTTTCCAGAAATCATGACCCGGTTACTCAAGATAACCCACACACCTTGTTGTGAGCGGTTTCATGTAGGAGCTATTTTCTTTCTACTGAACTACACCCGTCAACAGTATCATAAATAGCACTATAGGTAAGAGGAAAAATATGTATTTTTGATGTTAGGGTGAATGACATTTAGCAAAACTCAAAAAAAAGGTGCAAAACACAGGAAAACAAGTACAAATGCAAAGGGAAACGTTCTACCACACTCACTTGTCACAACTGATTCCAAATTGTGACATTTATTACAAATAAATATGCCTACTACAAAAAGGAGAGATAATTTTAGATTTCAATTCTTTGCATAGTAAATAGTGAAATGATTCATACTCGAGGACCCCGTTTGGATATGGGCCCCTGAAAACAATCACAACACATTTTCTACTCTCCCACTACTGTATGTGCTTGAAAGATTCACTGGTAGTGTTGCATTTTCCTATGAAAATAAACAGCAGCATGGATACAAATGTAACGGTGTGCTTCTTCATGTGTAGTTGCCTTTAAAGGAGGAGTGGGGGCCCCCGCGGGGACAAGCTGATGAGAGTTTGAATTCCTCAGGGCGTGCCTCCTGCTTTGCTCCCAAAGCCCTTGAGAAAATGACAGACCTTGCCAATAGCACCACTAATCCGCAAACCTGTGCTCTCTTAATGCCCCTAGCACGGACGATACTGTTTTTTATATTTCAGGTCAAATCTAACACGACATAAGTCTAAACACTGGGTTAGTTCTGTCAGAGACACCTACAATGACAGCTCATGCCTGAATCTAAACAGGAGAGCGTTGTTCCGTTATGAAGACGTCAAAATGAATGCTTTCATTTGTACGTTTTTAATCTTATTTTTCTCTCATCACTTATGGTTTTTACAGGCAGGCTGTTTCTTAACTGAGGGGCTGAATATTCACAATGTTCTCCTTCATAGAGCGTTCTCATCAATAAACTAGAGGTGCTTTCAGTCCCCTGGTGGCATGTTCATAAATGCGATGCATTTAAAACATCCAGCACAGGCCATCATTCACAGATGTTTGCCGTGGATGGATTTTCAAACCGGCCTCTCAACACTCGCACACGCTTACCTTGGCCTTCTCACTGGGCTCACTGTTTGTCCCGTATGATTGATTGTGCAGCTCCTTGGAGACTACACACAGGAACTCGGCTTGGTCTTCGTTTCCGTAGTTGTAAGAGGAGCCTATGCTGACCAGCTAGAGAGACACGAGAGCAGAGCACAGAGGGAAAATTAGCCTTAGACTGATGAAGGAGAGGCAGAAATACTGGGTTACTCATAGTGACGACCAATCAAGGAGCACAGAGGTTCATGCAACTCAAATTATTTTATTTAAGTTTCACTAATTAGACATTACCCAGATCAGTTCATATGAACTAATCTAAATATGGTCTGTGCAACCCTGACTTTGGTTTGTTTTTAGTAGGGCTGCACGATAAGAGGAAAATATGCGATAACGTAATATTACTTGCGATAAATAAACAGATATTGAAGTGTAGTCAGTTCTGCTGCTTTCAGTATACTGCTAAAATGCAACAAATTGCTTGTTGAATTAAATACAATTGTTTCCAACATTATTTTATTGAACAAATTGAGCATTGAACTAGGGCTGTCCTTGATTAAAGAAATTCTTAGTCCACTAACACTCATGCGATTTTGTCGACTAATCGATTAGTTGATTTAATCGACAGATCTCCACAACGAATCACGCAAAAGCACCACTTTAAATCAGAGATGTGCTCATAATTATCTTGGAAATAAGTCAGTCAGCATGAAAAAAGCATAGAAAATAACTAATCAACTATAGAAATCTTAGTCGACTAAGACCAAAACTAGAGATGTTCCGAATACCGATTCTGATAACTGAATTTCCGTATCGACCGGTATCGAGAACCGATCCGATACCAGTGCGTTAAAAAAATATAAGTAAATATATATACATTTTAAAAAGCTGTATACTACTAACCCTGTATGGATGTATGAACTTTACATTGTGCAGCCCTAGTGTTTAGGATTATTTCTCTTTATTAGATCCACCATATATACTGTGGGATACAGAGGGGGGATGTCACAAAGGTCGTTAGTGAGATTTAAACCCAGGATGTCATGGTAGCACATTACAGTACACAGAGTCCACTGGGGTAACAGGACAACCCTCTTAAAAGATTTAAACAAATACACCATGGGAAGGTACATGTTAGAGGCTTCAAAACAAAAACAAAAAAACAAGAGTTTAAGGGTACACAGTGAGTTTTAAGTCATTACATTTATAAAATGCAAACAGTGTTTTCAGAACCTGCAGAAATGCCAGCATTGAAATCCAAAATAAAACACTCATGAAGAGCAAATAATTACACAGAAATAAAATAATTGGTGGTCCACAAAAATAAGGCAATGATAATAAAAGAAATAGCACAAAGACAGCAGATAGTTATTGAGGAGAAGTGCAGGGACTCGACCACAGGAAGCAAACATGCTGGTTGAAAATCGATGGGAGAACGGTGGATTTGACTTGATAGGACCAGGCTTGTTTAAAGTGAACAGCTGGGAATGAAAACTACAGTATCGCCTACAAAGCAAATAAATGAACAGACTAAAAAAAGTAGCTCACTCCCATCAGTAACACCAGTTCCATGTTTTAGCTCTGTAACTTTAATTTGAATGTTAGTAGTACCATGACAAAAACGCTGTGTGTAGGCTTCAACTGTATTATTAATTAAGATCAGTACTTCAGTACTATGAGCTGCGTTCTATAATCTGCTTTCTATAGACTTTATTTCACTTAGGCCCTTTCACACATGCACTGCAACCCTGAACTTATCTAGACATTACCCGGAGGAGCTGTATGTGAGAACGCAAATGTCTGAATCAGTGGGACCGGAC
>JAOVVB010008385.1:0-16884 GCA_028570985.1 Heterobranchus longifilis | reverse complement strand
CTTTCCATCAACACAATAACTGCTTTGTATTATACCTGATATTTAGCATTAGAAATATAAACTGTGCAAGTAGAAACACAAAAATAGCAACTCTGACATGTCACATGTAACCAAGCTGAGGTGCAGCATATTTTGTCACAATATTGTTTGTCATTAAAAAAAACGTTGGATCATCAATGTTTTTGTATTTTGCCTGAAGAATTATGTAAATTATTGTAAATGTATTATCAAAATGGTTGCAGATTCATTTTCTGTTGTTTGACTCATCTATTGACTAACATTTCAGCTCGGTGTTCTCCCAAATATGTGACATTTCCATTTGTTTTTTAGTGTGAGAGATCAGATTTTGACTAAAAAGTCTTGGAATGAAAGCAAACTATTATTGAATTAACTGTCTAATCAGTGATTTAGACTTTTTCTCCAGTACCTTGCTTTCTTTTGAAGTACAGTATTTCTTCTCAGCTTCTTCTCGCTGTTTTGGGTGTGTTAGTTGTCTGCTGTGTGCCAAAAACAGATTTGCTGTTTCTCACAACAAGTCAGTTGTATAGTATTATAATGAAACAGAATTACACAGGGATATATTACTGATGCTGAAATTGAATTTCAAATGCTTAGACAACATGAATTGTCATGCATACACAAATCATACACGTTAGTCGAGATTAAATGAAAAACACTATTAGATCGCATCCCTGGTAATATTGTGCATCTATTTAACAATATATGCAAAAAATAGATTTTTTACGTCAAAATCAATCAAAATCTAATTTTATAAGCTAATACTAACCAATTTCAACCAATAATATCACAAACACCCACCCATCAATCAATCTGCAACTTTTAGCGGCACAGAGCCAAGATCCTCTGTAGCTCCTTATCGCGCTAAACTCGCCCACTTTTTAACGGTCCAATCAAATGCAAACCCTGGACGTCCGCAGCTTCCTGTAAGTTACTTTGAAAAGCAGAGCAGTGTGAAAGAGAGGAGCGCTCACTCTGCAGCTAATTCAGGGGACCAAATGTGCCCAAAAGTACACTGCACACTGAAAAACACACACAAAAAAAAGACGGCTCGACTTGAAGAATCTCAGTCGACTGAGGATGATTTGAATCTTCGACTTTCAGAGGGCTGCCCTATGGGACTTTAAGATTTTTTTTAATTTTTTACAGATGATCAAAACAATTGATCGCCCTCTCTCTCCTCCTCCTCCTCCTCCTCCTCCTCCTCCTCCTGCAGGTGAAATCGCCCTGCTGTTGAATCGTCCCAGGGCAGCCACCGTAGTCGCTCGCGGCCCGCTCAAGTGTGTGAAGCTGGACCGGCCCCGTTTCGAGCGCGTGCTGGGGCCGTGCTCAGAGATCCTCAAGAGGAACATCCAGAGATACAACAGCTTCATCTCCCTCACCGTGTGACACGTCGGCCCCCTCTGGGCCCCACCAGCAGGGGTGGGCAGCATCAGCATCAGAGTTTGGGTCCGTGGGTGGGAAGAGGTGAGGATGCGGGGTAAAGGACATGGGTTTTACATCCACAACTACAGGGCGCTCATTTCCTGCCTTTTATTCCATTTTGCGCATTTCTTTTCTTTTAATCTTGTGCACTTTGACTTGACCTGTGCTGTCACGTAGCTTTATGTCAAAACCAACATGCAGGAGTGTAAAAATCAGAGGGAGGACGGAGATCATTCAACTCATTATACACTGTGAATGAGTCATGTATGCAGCGTGGCGACTGTGTATGATGCATGCTTCTAGACTGACAAAGAATGGCGTTTGCACTTTCATGAATTTATGGATGGGAAATGCAGGAAATAGGAAGGAAGTAAAGTCATGTTTACGTACAGCGGGAGGAAGTGAGTACACATTTCGTTTTTTTTCGCTGGCTGTTGTTTGCCTTTTTTTTTTTTTTTTCCACTTCTGGGTGTGCGTGGTGCCATTTGAGCCGCACTGCACAGACCTCTGTTCCCCTAAAACCTAGATGTAGAGGTATGAAGAGAAATACATTTTTTGGCTGTTTCATTTTTAGTGCTTCTTAATGCTTTAGCTACATTGAACGCGTAACGTATGCACACCGTTTGCAGAGCGGAAAAACCTCTTTTTACCCGTTTTTACTGGCTACAGCTGCAGCGCGCACACACGGTGTGGTGTTGTGCAGAACAAGACATTAAAACGTTCGTTTTGGGATTGTTTCTTCAGTTTTTGAACCCAGCACAGCGCCGTGAAACTTCACCCTTTTCAGCGAGTTTGTGTCATATGGGTAAGTAAATGATAATAGAGACTCTCAAAACCAAACTGCCAATATGCTCATTGGCGGCCATTAAGTCATTTCCTGTATATTGGTAGTTTCATTTAAAATAAATTTAGACACTTTATGACCCGTTTCTGTGTGTAAAGGGTCACGCACAAAATATAAATAGCTTGTAGAGCGGATCTCCGCAGCACATACACACCACTTAAGTGCTGCTCTCGCGGCTGGTGTAGCCAGTTTCACTGATTATAATGGAAGCGTATAGTGTCGCAGCGGACGCTCTGCGAATGGTCCGCATACGTTTCGCAGTCCCGCCTGCCCGTAAGTGTGCTTTTACTGCTATTATCAGTTGGGGGTTTGTTAAAGGCAGTGATATGTTGACTTAAGATTTTAATAGTATGTGGCGTGTGCCAGCCAAATTAACTAACAAGTTGCTTTTTTCTCAAGAAATCATCTCTGTCCCAATAATCAGTCTGATCTGTGAGCTGTGGGATTCCAAAGGAGCAGTAGTGTTTTCAGTCCGGTCCACACACACACACACACACACACACACACACAGTCTGAAACACACTGACATGAAACACATGCTTACACTGTCTCAGGACTATATGAATCCTCCACAAACACACACACACACACACACACACACACACACACACTCACACGTCTTTCCTGATGCTTTTTTAAGCTGATTTGGTTCTATGTTAAATTGCTATATGAAAGCTTTTGCACCACTTTAGAGTTTGTAATGTTGGGTCAATACAGAAGTTTGATTTAGCTGTTTTTAAGACTTGACTTATATGTTAGAAATAGATACCAGTTTAAAAAAGATATACTTGTGTTGCTTTCCTTTGATCTACTGTAATCTGTCAAAGTTGCACAACTGACCCAGCGACTGATGTTGTATAAAATGGGACCTTATGAAAAGAATCTTTCTATATATATTTTTCTCTCTCTCTCTCTCTCTCTCTCTATCTGTATGTATGTCTTTATTTTAATCAAACCATCTTGAGCAAATAAAGATAAGCTTCTGAAATCTTCTTGATTTGAGTCGTTATTTTCTCTCTCCGAATGTGACTCTTTATCACATTTTTCCCTTCGTTTATCCCAACTTCTGGCATCCTTTCCTCCTCTCCTGACTGGACTTAAATCTCTCTCTCTCTCTCTCTCTCTCTCTTTCCCTTTATCTCATCACATGTCCACGCCCTGCCTCTCCTAAACATTGTATCTCTATTAATCTCCCTTGTCTTTCTCTAAAGTGCAAACTGTCCTCCTCAATCAAACTTTTCACATTTCTTCCTACAGGTACGTCCTCTCCATCCCGGTCTCCCTCCGCTCTTCTCTGCTCTCCATCCTTCTCACATTAAGCTGAAGTGTCAGTCGTCCGTCAGTCTGCGCTGTCAGAGCTCCCAGCCAGTTTACACCACAGCGGACTAAAGCCTCTACAGCTTTG
This sequence comes from Heterobranchus longifilis, assembly GCA_028570985.1. NCBI lineage: Eukaryota > Metazoa > Chordata > Actinopteri > Siluriformes > Clariidae > Heterobranchus > Heterobranchus longifilis. The sequence goes on along the minus strand of JAOVVB010008385.1, from coordinate 13,192 downwards.
ACACATTCCTCTTCATCTTAATGCCACTAAATCAACTAAGGAATGCACCCCCAACTCGCCAACATTCAGTTTAGTACCCCCCCCTCCTCACACAAACACACACACACACACACATACAACTTCTTCACTTTCACAATACACACTAACACACACAAACTCACAGTGAAACCAGTGTTGCTCTTCCATCTGCAAGGATTTGGGGTTTGATTTCCTGCACGAAAACACATGTCCACACATGGCAGTTAACCATGATTAACATACCATAATTTCATTTTTTTTTATGCACATGCATGTTATGCATGACTTCTCTTTCTCTCTCCTCGTGGACATGCTTACTGGTACGTTGTCAGTTGTCACTTTGTTTCAGACTACGCTAACATTTAACACTGCTGACTCGATCAGGAATTAAAGGGGACATATGATGCTTTTTTTTAAATTTTGCTTTAATGTTAAAAAAAATACATCCTATTTTCATACTATCTTTCTGAATATACCTGTATTCATCCTCTGTCTGAAATGCTCCGTCTCTTTAAGCCCTCCTCAGAAAAATCCCGGTCTGCTCTGATTGGATTGCGCTAAAAATATGGCGCACCTTTGCAAAGGAGGGCGGTATATTATCATGAGCCTGCATGTGACATAAGAAGGAACTAAATCTAAATGGCTTATTGAATCCCCAGTTTTCTGATCTAGGCAGCCCACAAAAAACTGACCGGGTTTGTCTTTTTTTCACAGTTTGTGGATTGCTAGGCACTCCAGATACCTAAATGTATGTGCACACGCACTGAAAAAGTGAGTTTTTCATGATATGTCCCCTTTAAAGTCTTTTTTGTAGATCTTCAAGTCTTTGAAGAGGAGGCAGCTGATGTTTCAGTCATCCTAAACACACAGCTTGAGAAATAGTAGATCATTCTAGACCCAAAAGGAGGAAGGGTTTATAAAAAATGATAGCCTATACGATTTTATATGGCTAAAAGTTCCAGAAAAACCTAGTAAGTGGACCTTGAGTTGTGATTGTTAAGTCAAACTATGATTTCCAAGGTCCAGAATGAACTTTCAGGCTTTACCTTTAGTCCTAAAAAGACATCCTGAAAGTGCTTTGGATGCCATCATAACAGGTACTGAGCTCCCTTGTCAACAGATCCATCTCCATGACAACCGAGCATCATCAGTGAGTGGAGTTTGTGTGGATGGATTGACTCCATTCACAGAAAAAGCAAGTGAGTGGACCTTGTTGTTTTGTAAAATAACCACAATGTTCGTTTTTATAACATCAGAAAGAAAACTCAACCTCAGCTGACCTGTGTGTGTGCGTGTGCATGTGCGTGTACGTGTGTGCGTCCAGAGAGCACCTGATTACGCAGAGCCGTTACTGGGCCGTCCTGGGTGGGCCAGCTGAGGACAAACCTTGGCACTGTCACATGAGCAGTAAGATGAAGCCTTGATACCATGGCACTGTGCCAACCAAACACACACACACACACACACACACTCTTTTACCAACTTTTAATTTAGGTCACTCAGTTCTGTGTTTGGGTCCTTTATGCTTTCATAGTCCCATAATCCATCATACGGCTCCTGTGGTCCCACTGTGCCTGTAACACTGAGGCCAAAAACATTTCACCAGCTAAGCTAACATCAGTTCAGGTAACTGCACTTTCACATTGAAAGCAACATGATCGTCAGCCATCAACACTCAGACGGTCAACAACAGCCAATTAAAAAGGACTTTTTTGTGTCGTAATTCTACCTGACAAAGTGTATTCACTTTTACACAAAGCACTGCAAAAATATTGCTGAGAGAACATCCAATGTTGTGGTAAGGTATTTGCAGATCACTTGCAGTCAAACAAGTACAGAACTGGACAAGATAAAAAAAAAAAACAACTTCTATGCAGTGGTAGAGATTGAACACATCAAGGCTGCACATTGTACCTCATGCAGGAAACCACATACAAATAAATTTCCTCTTAATTTTCTTTGTATCCATGATTGATTAATGGGATTCACCAATGTTTTCTTATTTTTCTCTCTTCTCTACAAAAGTACAAAACATCTTGTTTTCACAGTCCACAATTTTTTGAAATGAAACAACAATGAATGAAATAACAAACATGAATATCATATAATCATATCTAGATTATTATATATTATAGATTAGATTATTATATGTTTTATAATGGTGTTGTTTGTGTATGTTTTATTAATATATTTTTATGCATTTATTTCTTTTTTTAAGTTTATTGAACAGTACGTCGATTTCACTACTGCTTAAGTTTTTCTTACAGCATTTTTTGGTGCCATCTCTCCAATTCTTGGGCATGTGCCAGAGCATTTGCACACGACACAACACATGCCCATATATAGTGTTTAGGGGGCGTTACCTATGCCAATAAACAATTAGGATCAAGTGTGATTCATCGTTCAGCACACCTGGGTATTTGGATGGTTAAGAGCATTTAGTGCATCAGGAGTTGACTTCTCCTATTTTTTCTCCAAACAGAAAGTGAATTGAAATTTAAAAGAATGTTTCTGCACGAGGCCCATTGTGTTTTTCTAGTTGTTGCTATGAGTGCAAGCATATGTTTTTCCACCTTTTGTTCACAGTCAGTATGTTACTCATTAAATGATTTCAGAGTTTTCTCACTCTGTGTGCCTCTCTCCCCCCTCTCATTCAGCCGAAAAAACAGAAGCGTTCCACGAGAGGAGGAAAGCAACAGTAGCAGAGACTCGGGAGGATGAATGACCCCGACTGCACCAACATCTCCTCTGCTCCCTCCATCCTCCCTCCACTCCCACAGCGGAGTGTGTTTGGTGCGAGACTCCTGTGCGTTCTGTTGTCCAAAAAAAACAAGAGGCCAAGACTCGGTGAGTTGGTGGTGGTGGGGAGGAGGAGGAGTAGGAGGAGGAGGAGACAGAAAGGATGCAGAGGATAAAAAAAACGGAGGCGGAGGAGGTGGTGAACATGCAGGAGGAGGAAGAGGAATATAAAGAAAAGAAAAGCTGCGCCAGCTTCACTGACCTCTAATATATGCTCTCCTTTTGGTTTTTAAGTGCACTCCTGAGTGGTGTGAAGTCCACTGAGATACATTTTAAAGAATGTATCCCAGCATGGGAACGTTTTGCCTCCTCATTTACAGGATGGCTTCCTAAGTGCATCCCTCCAAATTCCAAGTTTTATATAAGGATTGCCAAAAATTTACAAGATAAGATGGCTGGGAGTGATTTGGTGTGTGTGTGTGCGTGTGCGCGTGTGCGTGTGTATTTGCTGCATCCCATAACCAGACACAGCCACCCATGATCTCATGAGACGATGTTTTATTTGGTGCTGCATATTTAGATCTGGCACAGTGAGTGTAGCCCCTGGGCGTGCGACCCTCACCCCACCCCTCTCTCTCTTTCTCCCTGATTCTCTCTCTTTTGTTTCCTGTCCTGCTCTTCTCTCTGTGTTCCCATAGCCGCCATCTCTGCTGACTTCTCTTCCTTGTCTGGGGAGATCCAGGCTAATTAAAATGCCTGCCGACACTAGACCTCCATTGATTCTCGCTGCCTTCTCTCTCCTCTATGATCCCGACACCCTGGTGGAAAAAAAGAAAAAAAAAAAATCAATCCCCATCCGCCTGCGCTAATGACCAGAGCCTTTGATACGCAGCTCTTTTCTTGTCTGCATTTATTGGGTGTGGCGACCTGACTGTTCCAGAGTTCAGCCTGGCTGAGTCCAAGCTCTCGGTCCGTGGGGCATCTCATCTCTGCCTGGTCCCCAATTCTGCTGCTCTGATTCTCAGCTCTAATCGTGACCTTCTGGGGTCAAAGGTCACCACCCAGGCCTGGTCACAGGTGATTGAGCAACAGCGAGGCTGATGGGATTGAAAGGTTAGGGATGAGAGGGGGTGTCGAGTCGAGGTCAGGGGGAGACGGAGAGTCAAAAATTGGGTCAGGAGAACATCACAAGGTCCGGCTCAGTTAAAACAGCATAGTGACGACAGAATAACTTGGTGGTCAGTTATGGGTGAGTCGATCCAACTCTCATATGGCCAATCTACAGCCACGGCTGCTTGAAAAATGCTTTGGCAAAGCGCATCTGGCAAAACAGTGTGGTGCACCTGCTGATTTGATAACTAGAGTGATGTTACGATTACACACGGCAGATCTGAGGCTAAAATGTGCACAACCAGCATCAGACTGTAATAAAATAACCACAGAACCCACCGTTCTTATGTACCGTGTGCACATCAAACGTGTCATTTTGATTCATTATTGTCTCTCCTGCACAAGTGTTGGAAAACGCCCACCCCTGTTTGTTTTTTTTTTACAAATCGCACACTGGTTTTACAAGAGCACAACAACAACAAAAAAAGAGTACCACTTCCTTGCACTCCTTTAACATTCTTAGACTCCAAATCTGTGAAGCAGAACCAGAGATACAGTGTTGTTTATTTCACACGTTTCTTCTTACTTGTCAAAACCTGGCGCCTACATTACCCACAATGCAACTCGACCGCCAACAGTTTGGTCAGAGATTCGGGTGTGTTATGTGAGTAGCGGCTAAAGTAGCCTCGAGCTGCTAGCCTCGAGCAGAGATGAGGAGCGAGCTACAGGTGTCTGGTAGTGACATCACTTTCGGAAATTTAGCAGATTTTGTGCAGCGGCCTTTGGAGCCGCAACAGCCTTTATGCATGTTTCTTCACATGTGCAGTAGTACTCCCTGTAAACGGACTTTGGCCGTGGTCACACTTGTCTTTTCATCGTGACTTTTGTGGTCGGATCCACCAGATCAGAACTCAGCTGTGTCCACGTGTGTGTGTATCTACACTTGACACTTCAATGTGACTTCCCTGATTGGATAGTGATCAGATATATTTCCGTGTGGATATTCCCAGCAGTAGGTGCATCTAAAATGGTGCAAAAGAGAGCTTTGTTCTTTTATCTATATTTCACTGTAATGGCGGCAGGTCAGCATACATGTGTAAAATCGACGCAGTTCCCCTTCAACAAAGGCAGCCGTCTCTCGTAAAAGTAACAGTCGTGAGCCGGTTATAAATAGCCTAATTGAAATGATCGTTCCACTTCCTGTCGCTGTCTTTAAAGGGACACGTCCTCTGCCATTTGTCCGCAGTAGGACACGGCCGACTGCCTCGGAGAAAAGAAAGGAGAAAGAGAGAAAGCAAGAAATGAGATACCATCTGTTTGTTTTTCTGCTTTTCTTTCCCAAGCTTGTTATCGTTCCTCATTTCCTGCTGGACGACAAGTAAATAATTCACATGTATACATGTAGCGACACTGAGCCCAGGCCTCCCTGACTCGCCTCGATTTTGGCCTCAGTTTCAAAGCTATTCCCAGCAAACGGAGCCTTGGTGACTCGCCTCCAAACGACGTGTAGAAAAAACAAACAAAAGACTGAAATGTTCTCCCAATATTCTGCGCGCTCAAGAGGGGAAGAAATGGGTGAGTATGGCATTTTTCTGAGTGAAATATTCCATCATGCACATGACTCTGCAGTCTCCTGCCCACGTTGATTCCGACCCAGCACAATCCATCGCTTCTCTTGGACTCTGACTTCACTCTCTGGGGAGGCAGCTCAGCAATTGTCTCAATTGTTCCTTTTTTTTCAGTGCCTCCTACTCTCTGGGGCATCGTTAGGGTTTCGAGTGCAGATCATAAAAGTAGCCGAAACTCCGAACTAATCACATTAGGAAGATGAAGGAATGCAATGAGCCAAAAGTCCCCGTTGGACTGTTTAGGAAATGGTCTCAGATAATGTTAATAGATCTTTGGCTTTGAGACACTTTAGATGGACGATTTGCTCCAGACTCTTAAAGGGACAGTTCACCCCAAAATCAAAAACACATTTCCTCTTACCTCTAGTGCTAATTGCACTTTTTTTGTGTGTGTGAGTTGCAGAGTGTTGGAGATATCGGCTGTAGAGATGTCTGCCTTCTCTTGAATATAATGGAACTAGATGGACAAACCATACGCCTCTCACTTGTCGCTGCTATCACGGACAACAAAAGACGAGAGAAAGGCAGCCCAGAAAAAAATGAAAATTTAATTAATTTTTATTTGAAAATAATTGTACTAAAATGAATGGTCTTGGCAGTCGATATATACCCATTAATACATGCTGTCAGAGTCTTCATATGGTTTGATTAGTCTTTCAATCATATTTTGGTGTTCATGTTGTTCTCCATCTTCATTGTCATCGATCTAATAACAGTGCTGCTGCCATTTTTGGCAGGTCATTTTGAATTTAGGACTGGGTCTATGCAATCCTAATTTAGGATTCCTAACTTGGGAAATATCTAAGTTAGAACGGTTCTGTTAAAGCTACATTCCCATCCTAAATAAGATAGGAAACATGTTTCTGTAATACCAAAAATCCTAAATGTCATCCTAAACTGAGATAAGATATGATTTCAGAATAAGGACGTTTCTGTAATGAGGCCCCTGGTTACTAAAGATAATCCATCTAGATTAATAAATAGCACTACAGGTATGAGGAAAAATATGTATTTTGTTTTTTTGGGGGGGTGAACTGTCCCTTTAAATCATCTCATGTTACTGAATTAATTGCCAGTGTTTGAGATGCGGTGCTCCATTTTGGACTGGGTGTATTCTCGATACGATTTGGAATTAGCAAGTTGTCGGGGTCTATTAGACGTGAGTGTTTGACTAAGTCTACCCTCACATCTCAGAGGATTCACCTCATCCCCCAAAACACAGCCACTCGCTGCAGGTGTGCAAAGTCACAAGGCAAAGGCTGTCAAGTGTCTCCTGATTTTCAGGCCACCCTAGACATCCACAACCCTCCAGCCACCTCCTGAAGGACCCCCAAATCCCTTCAATGTCCCAGCTGTACCCTGAGCGATGCCCCCGGGCTGAGGCAGTGGCTGGGGAGCAGAGTCCACCGGGGTGACCCGGCTCTCCCTAAACCCTGCAGGAATGTGTGGATTTGAGTGAGTGCTGTAACCAGAGAGCACTCTCTCCTATCTTTAAGCCCATAATGGAGCCACTTCCTGTTGATAATCAGTTTGTTGTGATCTCCCTCTGCCTTGGGATTTTGACACTTCATCTTGAGTCCTAGGAGGAGGAGGAGGAGGAGGAGGAGAGGTGTTATTGTGGTTCTGGTCTGTGTACCATGACAGTATGGGCTGGCATCAAAGGCTTGGGGACCAAAAAATGTTATTTTTCCAATTTGAGTCCTAGATCCTACAACAAACCTCTGTGTATACACATACGCACACACACGTGCATGCATGTAAACTTTGCCCAATATGTCACACAGATTGCATAGATTGCTTTATATCAAACAAGAAAGGAGCTCTCGGGGCTTCCTTGATTGAGGGCCAGCAGATTAGGATGTGTGCCGTTTGAGGGTGACATCTCCACTACAATTTTTCCTTGTTACTTTCCACTATTGACTGTCAAATAAAGACAAGAATAGCGTGGAAAAAAAGGTCTTACTAACTCCATCCTGTCTTTTAATTTTTTCCCTTTCTCTCTCACTTGCATCCCTCAGTGCTGGATCTGCTACTGCTTTTATGGCCTCCAATATTAACAACAACAACAACAACAATAAAAGAGCCAAAAAAAAAACCCCTGCTCTAATTAGATTTTAAAAGCAGCTATAGTGAGCTAGCTGGGAGCTCGTTGGGGTAGGGGGCTCACATTAACCACTGTTAATCGTTACCACGATGCGTGCGAAATAGCATCACGGCACGGCCCATAAACTAGGTAGGGCTTCTCTCCTGGAGGTTAAGGGCTTTGCTCAGTTAGGTGTGGTTGCTATAGGAATGGCGCTATGTTGAGGAAAATCTCAAACACAATTCAGGGCCCTGCTCTATGTCCTATAGCTCACCTCCAGCCGTATTAGGCCCTGGGCTGCTGGTAAAACTGTGCGTAACCAGGTGCACCAAAGTGGATTCTTTAACTGGTCGTAATCACCATTTAATCCAGGGGTTTTCTTTCTGTGGTATCTTTTCCTTCAAACCCTTGCAACCCTTCCTCGTTTCCTCACTCCCTCTCTCCTCCTCCTCCTCCTCCTTCCAAGTCTTTCCTCTTCATCTCCGTCACAGATATCCAACGCCGCTCAAGTCAAGCAGAGAAATCTCCTCTTAATCCCCCTGATACAGAACCCTGCCTCCTGCCCCCTCCCACATGCACATCACCACCACCATCATCACGGCCGCCACTAGTTCCCCCATCTCATGGTCCCCACACCATGAGCGGGGCAGCCTATGGCTAGTGAAAGACAAGGGGAGAAGGAAGGGTAAATAACAAAGTGAAAGCCCCATCTGACATGCCAATTGGTGTAATTATGGGATTAAAGGCTCCTAATACATTTCTGAGGACAGCTTTGTGCGCCCCCTCTGAGAGCAGAGCTTGTCTGTCATGTCATAAAGGCAACTTGTCATTGGACCTGTGAGTGATCCATTTTGCTTAAGATATATTTTATAATTAGTTTTCATATAAGGCTCTCTCGTGGACCCCACATCTACTCTTGATATTAGTTTCTTGTTATTTGTTTGGATGACTTTTCCCTGCAAGTCAAAGCCATTTCTTTCCGCTTACTATTGATGTATAATCCTATAAACTCTCATATGTTTATTATGAGTGTGTCCCTGTATATGTTTCATTCTTTAATGTCCTTTTTGCAGGGCCAGATTCATGTAAGGCAATACCAGTCAGCTATTTTCCCATTGGCACCAACAGAAAGCGTACATTTGTGCCACTATAATGTCTGGGCTCTACACGTAGACCTCAAATTTTCCTTCATCCTCTTGGGACCGCAGTGAGACAGGGCAGCTCTGTCTCCCCCTGTCCTTTCCACATCGTCCTGTTCCGCCTTTGATGTCCCCCTGCCAAGAGCCTGATTTGTGGGTTAGCCGTGTCCTCCCCTCCTAGTCTCCGAACCCGCAGAACATGGGGACGCAGTGGGAGTTCCCAGTGTTTTGGGGGAGTTGGAGTGAAGAAAGGAAGGGGGGGGGGGGTTGGGTCAGACCACCACAGAGCCAGGGAGACCCCTGTCTTCCTCCTTGCCGGTTCCCACCGCTCCCAACACGGCACACACATGTTGAAAAGGTCAGGTCTTGATAGACAACAGAGCACCGGCAATTACGCTGCTATTTCTCAGTGGCTGGAAGTCCCCCGTTTTCTGTGTGAGTGTGTGTGTGTGTGTGTGTGTGCAGAAAGAGAGAGTGGTTTTTTTTTTGTTCATAGAGAATAAAGAGGCAGTGTTTTAAGGGGAAAAGAGCTGGGACAGGGGGACTGCATGTAAGGACTTGTGCCCGAATTGCTTCATGTCTGTCTGTCCATTTGTGGAAATTGGAGAATGCGCATGAGAGAGTGCAGGTGTGTTAAGTGTTTGTATGTTTGTCTGTTTGGTGTAGATTCCCACATATACAGTGTATGTGTGAGTGCATGAGACAATGCAGGTGTGGATCTGTTCATACCTGAGCTGCAAGTCTGATTTTGTGTTTCTAAATGGAATTTCCTTTCAACATCTGAGGCTTGCTGTTTGCTGCAAGTTGTGGTCGGAGGCTGCGGTCAGGAGTCCATCTCTGCCCTAAATGGAGCCCAGACGCCAGAATGAAATGTTGGCATTGTACATTTCTGCAAACCATGGAAATGTTACGTTTGTGCGTTTCATCCGTATCATATCGACATTTCTCAAGTGACGTAGTTCAGCTCATGAGCTGAATTTGTCATCAGGAGGAGGAGGGGACGGTGGATGGCGTGTAGCCTGGGTGAGACGGTGGCCAGACAGCAGACAGCAGCAGACCGCTGTTCGAGACCAACAAAACCGGGTGTCGGGACATTTCTAGCCGTGGTTCTGGCAACAAATACTGGTATTTTAAGCCAAAACATTTCCTTTTCCTAACCCTAACCAAGTGGTTTTTGTGCCATAACCTACCACACGTTAAACACAGCCTTGTCACAACATCAAATGCAAAATTGAAACGTAAAGTTCCAAGATATCTGCTACATATGAAACGTAAAAATGTAACATATCCGTGGTTTGCAGAAACATACGATGCCAACATTTATTCTGGCAACTGGGTTGCCTAAATGATGGGGTCAGACCTTGGAGCCTGCAGGAACTGGATGCTGAGGTTGCAAAGAACGTGCAAAAACACACACATACAAACACGCACGCACACACACTCAGATTTCTTCCAGCGTGTTCCCAGTATTTTCTCTCTTTGGTGTCATTTGTCCTTCACACCGAACACCTATTTCTAGCTCTCTAAGGATGGCTTTCATGGAGTGAAAAAGTCAAGGCAGAGTTATGACATGAGCGGACCGCAGTTTGACAGATCTGGAGATCACACGGAGAGGATGCCGCGGTCCCTTAACAACTGAAGTGTGCTGCTGTAATGTATAATGTGTTGCAGCTGGAAGTTTGCCCTGCATACCTTGTACCACCAGCTTTGTGCATTTATGTGTGCAAAGTGTGCGTAATGTTTGATCCCAGAGGTGGATTCGACTACGCAGTTGTGACATATGAAAGAGCAGTTTGGGCATTGTGCCCCCTGAATGCCTGCACACCTATAGTGCCTGAAAGGGGTCCAGAGGGGTCCTGGGAGGGAGGCCCCACAGAGCACTTCATTCAGGTTGCTATGCATGTTAGAGAGATGAAGGCCTGTAAATGGCTGCCAGTAATCGTCCCTATAAAAGAGCAGCTGCGTCCAGTTGTAAGTTGTAAGTATGTCTGCTGTTGGCCTCCCACCACTGCTTAATATTCAGGTGAGCAAGCACTAAGAGTGTGTGTGCTTGAGCGTTTCTCAGTGTGAATGTGTGTATGTGCGGCTGCTTGTTTATGTGTGTAGAAGTTGCCCTGGATATGCACTCTGCTCTGGATAATTTCCAAGTCCAATCTATATCGCTACCAGCCTCTGGAATGTACCTTTGCTCCTGGAAAATTTCACCTGAATTACTTACCCATGTGTGTGTACATGAGTAACCCAACCATAAATGTTGCCACTGTTTCTAATGGGCCTATTACAAGACACGAGCTTGTGTCAAATAACACCCTAAAAACACACACACAAGCCACTAATGGAATCAACTTTGTCATCATAGACACTGATGAGCTAGTTAGGGCTTTAGTTACAGCGGGGCCTAATTCTACCCCGAGGAGGAGGGAGGAGATCACTCAGTAGTCTCTGCAAAGGACCTGCTCCTTGTGTCCGTGACTCACACAACATGCTCGTGATATGACTGGGTGCCGCTAGGGGAGACACTGTGTTTGTTTCTCTGTTGCAAGGCAATCCACTCGGTCTTTGACATTATGAGGCGTCATAGAACGGGGATGCCCAGTGGAAAATGTGTAATCGCTTTCATTGGAATGGAAATATAACAGTTGCAGGTATCATAACTGCTGTGGCTATGCGACTATCAGTATATTGAGTTTCGGTTGTCAGCTTTGCTATCTTTTTATGGTTCCCCAGCACACTGAAGTGTGAGATTCTTTGCTTTCGTTGCAGGGTCAGAGTTCAGCCGCACTGGGATCAAGTTGAGATTGGGTTATGGATGATAATGTGTGTGTTGTAGCACTTACTGTACTGAGATACCTTTTGTGTCAGGACTGTATATGGATAATAACAGAATATCACAGAAAAGAGACGTATTTTCGGGCACATCTTGGCAGAGCAAGATGAAGTGTATATTTATGGACTTTTTTTAATCAGATCTGACCTCACAGAGCCTTCATTTGGTCAAAGATAATGATTAAATGCCTCTATGTATCTTGTTGAAGGTTGAACCAGGGACAATGATGGAAATATGTAGGCCTTTATCGTTTTCTATTATTTATATATTATATTATATTTATTTTATATATTATTTATCCCTAGGTCCGGTATGTTGTATTTTATAAGTATTTTATAAGTCAATTCTCATTTAGCCTAGAATGACGAATCGATACAAGACATTAAATCATAGATACAGATGATACATCAATCAACAAGCAGAATTAAAGCATCACAATAGTATGTACAAAGCAGAGATATAAAACTGTGTTCTGCATATTTATATAGGATTCATAAACAAATCCTGTATAGGGTTATGTATTGGATAGGATAGTCAAACCAAACCAAATGATATAGCAATATATTCCAAAGTTCTATAGATGGGAGGATGCCTAATGAAAAATCCAGACAGGTACTGCATATAACATGGGACAAATAGATTTCCATAATCATGCTGTTAGAATGACCATTTAGCGGCTGGATAATGCAGTAGTAAGAAGAGATGCCAAGGTGGTGGTAATGTGTGGTTACAAAACCATGTGGGTTTATTCACAAAATACAACACCGCAATAGACATAACCAGCAACACAGACAGATTGAAATGCCTTTTATACTTTGTGGCTGGAATAATAATTGGAGGCTTCCTTATCCTGTCACTTAGTCCCTACCGGAACGTTTATGTTGGCGTTCGTAGCCCCGGGGACTGTTTTGGCCCGAACACCTGGAGCGGACAAACACAGGAAGACAGGTGAGTGTTTATGCAGACAAATGTTCGCTAAACTAATGCATTAGCATACAATTTTCTACCACGATATTTGAGCACATAGTTTTTACTGCACAAAACTCAACAGAACGTAATTTAACCGCTGTTCGTCAATAATATACAAACGTCTGTCTCAGTATGTAGAGCGGTCGTCCACTAACCGGAAGGTCGGAGGTTCGATCCCCGGCCTTCGTCGTGTGAACCGTTTAAAAGCATGTACCTTGCATGGTCGTACTCAATGGGTGAATGACTAGTAGTATAAAGCGCTTTGAGTAGACTAGAAAAGCGCTTTAAGTACAGTACATTTATCATTACCATTTACCGAACAGTATAGGCCTCGTCTACTCTCTCTGCAGGCGGATTCAACACAATCACAAAATGTGGAAAAATGTTCAGTGCAAGTCTATTAAAGTGCATAGTTAACTTGTTTGTTCAAAGTGTAATTAGAAAAACCCAGTTGTGCAATATTCACAGGGCCAAAGCTGCAAGTCACCTGACTAATGTTAACGATACCAGAATTTTAAAACTTATAATGCTAGTATAAAAAGCGCTACTCGATACCTCCTTCGATATGGCAAAAACAAAAATAAGTCCTAGACACACAAAATAGAATCTTTCATTTATTTTTTTATTTTTTCTAAACAACCTGCACATTGCTGGTACAGAAAATCTTACCCAGATGTTT
>JAOVVB010008376.1:0-16884 GCA_028570985.1 Heterobranchus longifilis | reverse complement strand
TGTGTGTGTGTGTGTGTGTGAGTGTGTGTGTGTGTTATGTGTCCGGGAGGGAGGGGTGCCGCATGGGATTTGTTTTAGCATTTTTTTGTTTTTTTTTGTTTTGGTATTTTGATTTGTATATATTTTGTTCTGCATCCTGTGTTTTGTATATGTTATGTTATGTTACAATAAAAAACATTTGGTCCCAAAAGAACAAATGACTATTGTTTACTTTCCTGAAACTCACGACTTTAATAGATGCCCGAGGACCAACTAAAGAGCACTTACCTGCAGCTCCAGTGGAGCTATACAGACTGTGTATTTACAAGGGTCTGCTGTAGCCATGGCTGTGGACGCTGTACTGAGAGAGAACTGAAGCTTCTCCCCGACCACACTGCAGCGAGCGGCCTGTTGGGAAGACAAAGTGAGGCATTAGTGTAATATAAATACACTGAGAGTGCTGGAGCTAAAGCAGTGACAGCATTTGCATGTGACTATACCAGATGAACCGGTATACTGGTTTTAATTTCCTGTAAGATAGGAATTTTTCATGCAGCCTACCGCCACCAGTGCATAGCTGAAACAATTGCTGTAACTCTTCAGGCAGCAAAATGTATAATATTGTTCACTGCGATGAGCGCTACGGTCGGGACAAGCAGTGAGTGTATTGACAGGGGGCCCCTGCATACCCTTCTCGCTAAAGGTTCTAATTTTTAGCACAACAATTAATAACCCACAACTAACTCTCTTTAACAGGGTAAAACACCATGACACAATCTGTGACACATAAACAATTTGAAACACTAATAATTGTACATTTACAGAATGACACCGCTGAACGGCATGTATTTATATTCTATGTACTCCTGACAGTAGAATAAGCCACTATAAACATCAAATAAAGCCCTGTCATGTAAAATAAAAAAATAAATAAAAGAAACGTTATACAACGTGAAACCACCAGAATCTTAAAAAGTACTGTGATACAAATTTTTGGTCATACCGCCCAGCACTACATGTGACTGTGTTAAAAGGTTAACAAAACGCTTTTTCATGTGAAAGAGGGTTATATTAAAAGTTATTTGTATGATTGAATTTGTGGTCATTCAAAGATAGTGTAATGAAATGTTAAATGACTTTAAAACAGTTCAGTTTTTTTTTTTTTACTAATGAAGATTTCTTTGTTTCCCTGGTAAAAGGGGGAGAATAAATAATAACAAAAACAAAATAAACAACAACATCAAATTGTTATTTTAAACATCTGTATCGGCCCACAATTTCACAATCAGTGCATCCCTACTATCCATGTGTGAAAAGAACTAGAAGGATTAATTGATAATACCGTGTGATAGTTACCGTGTGTCTTACGCAAGAAACACATAGCACCACAAACAGACTGAAATAAAACCAGTGGGATGTGTTTACAACATTGACTTTTGCTAAAACTGATCCAGAAGCAAAACATCTGCCTTAGATGAAGTTCACACTGAACTGTGAAAAGGGAAGAACATCTGTACTAGCTTTCAAAGCCATCATCAGCAGATTCTAGTGAACAATAAATCACTTTCACTGCAATGGAATGCATCAACAGACTCGATTACCACACAAGTATAAGTGTCCTCTTACTTGAGTTGAAACATATTTATTCACTGCATTCATTCTGATTTCAGTGGAGGATGGGTGTGTTTGTGTCCATTTGGGTATTAGATCACTGCGAGGGGAAACCTGAGCATAAACAAAGGTGCTGGTGCATTCCTGTCTGCCTGCTCCTCCTCAGTGCTGAGCTTGACAGCTATGTAAGCTTCTTAGAGCACATGCACACGCACGCATGCACACACACACTCATGCACATGCACACACAGCGTGTGGGTAAAAATAAGCCTCTGTTCATTAAACTCCCTGCATTCAACAACAGAGCACCTGGTATTTTGCTCCATATCATGACGATCACAAAGAAAAAGCTGAGTTTGCATTTGGGAGTACTGCAAAGCCAACCAGGCCAACAACACAGCAAGCAATTTGTCCCTATCTGACCCCTCTCTCAAAAAATAAAAGCCCCCCGGTGGCAGTTTACACACGGTCTGCAGCAGGTTGCCACATAATCTGTATGACTGATAAAAGAAGCATCATACACACAAGTACCTTTTTAAGCAGAAGTATTAATTCATAGTGTCTTTCGGTTTCTGTATGAGCATGTGGACACATGATAAAAAATGCCACGCAGATTAATTTGCCAGATCTAAATGATTGGAGGAAATGTCTGTACTAAAGTTGGCGAGTTGATGAGTCAGTGCTCGTCTACTGCAGGCTGAAATGCAGCACTGGTCGCTCCCTCTGCACTGAATTAGAGGTTATTTTGAAGGACAGCTTTTATCAATAAAATACATAAACAACGAAATGGGAAATCTATAAATGTCTGCTGCTATAACCCAGGTGAATGCTGAAGCGGCAATGAAAAACAAAATCTATTATTCTGTCTATCTATTATATCAGTGCTCGGCACTAGAGATCCGACTTTTTCAGTCCCAATACCGATACCTGGGCTTTGGGTATGAGCCGATACCGAGCACTGATCCGATACCAGTGTTTAATTAATAAGCTGTATGCCTCACTTTGTCAGACTGGGGTCATTCTTTCATGTGTCAAGCAACATCAGGCTTTACTTAAACATTGCTTTCCTAAGTTTGTAAAATAAAAATGTAACAAGTATATTCTCATTTTTGTAATTTGTTTTATACAGCGTGTGTTATTTAAACCTGTGACTATGATTCTACTCTGTGTGCCTTTTAATTGCCCCTCTGGGACAAATAAAGTGTTTTTTATTTGAATAGATTTACTGAATTGTTATTTATTATTAAATGAATAAATAATTAAATTGAATAGATCGGCCCCATTGTCACTGATACCCAGTGGTGGAAGGAGTACTCAGATCTTTTACTTAAGTAAAAGTAGCAATATCATAGTGTAGAAATACTTTGTTGCAAGTAAAGGTCCTGTATTACAAATCTTACTTAAGTAAAAGTACAAAAGTATTAGCATCAAAATATACTTAAAAGTACAAAAAGTAAAAGTACTCATTATGCAGTATGGCCCATTTCAGAATATTTTATATTATATAATTGTATTGATGCATAAATATGCAAGCATCACTAATATTGCAGCTGGTAAAGGTGGAGCTAACTTCAACTACTTTGTAAACTGGCGGGTATCTTAATACATCATAATTATTAGTTGATTCATATTCTGTATTAATAATCTGAAGAGTAAACAAGAGTGAAAAGTAACTAGTAACAATGTCAGATAAATGTAGTGGAATAGAAGTAGAAAGTGGCATAAAAAGGAAATACTCAAGTAAAGTACAAGTACCTCAAAATTGTACTTAAGTACGGTACTTGAGTAAATGTACTTAGTTACCTTCCACCACTGCCGATACCCAATCCAGCTATTTGAGTCAGTATCGGTCTGATATTCGATATCAGTGCATCCCTTGTTGGCACTCAACAATAGTATAATTGGTCCAGATATGTCCCAGAAAAAAACCCTTCTGTATTACTAAGACTGTATGGTCATTGTACCTTGTTTTTGGCAGACTTCTGAAAGCTGGACACTTGGCTGACCATGAGCTCTGATGCCTCAAGATCATCTTTTTCAATTGTCAACAGAAGAGGACTCTGGTGAGGAAGAGGAGGGAGACATTAAAACAAAAGCAAACGCCTGTTATACAACTCACAGAGCAGGGAAATGCAATTCTTGCCAGAAAATGAGCAATGATCTGAGCTGATGCATCACACTGATAACGTCAATGCATATGTTCTGACTTGATAATACCTAGGAATATGCAGATGGTTCAGGGGTGGTGCAAGAAGGTTCAGGGGTGGTGCAAGAAGGTTCAGGGGTGGTGCAAGAGGGTGTACATGTCACACTGCTGAGTGTAAATTAAAAAGAACCCAGAGTAGAGTCTGTTGATGTCAAAGGATGGGGTGAGATTTGATCAAAGTGGCTGGAGCATGAATGAGATTTCAACCCAGTCAAATCCTATGACAAGCTGCACTTTCTTTATTGGAGTCACCTGCCTGCCACATAGTATTATAGTGGTAGCTTGGTGGTCATGAGACTTACCCCACGCTTCCTTGATTGCTCATTCAAAGCCCTGCACCAAGCTCCTCTCCACTGACTTTTCCAGCTTTTCAGTGACAGCGCCCATCCCAGCAGAGCCGCGGCTTCCTCCTTCGCCGCATTGTCCTCTGCTGCTGTCTGTTTATTTCCTACACCCCTTTGTTGGAAATACTGTACGAAATACAGTATTAGAGTAATCAGGGATGCGAAGAAAAGTGTGACCATGCATAGCCACTGCGGATCCTCCAAACCAAAATATGAACTTTCAAAGTCGGACATTCTTTGCAAATGAAAACGACGATCGCAGCTTTAACACGCCTTCTCTGAGAAATATCCTGGCAACCTCATAGTCTGTATTTGATCAGGGAACGGCAAAATCAATGAAAGCAATCTCCCATAACTGATAACAGCACACATCTCAGCCTCCAAAACAAATTATGCTTATTGTAATCCATGTTGCAGCACTCCATAGTAGCTTTAAAAAGCCATATAGATGTCCCAAACGACGCAGGCTGGTTATAGAGCCCTAGAGCATTGTTAAAGAGCTAAAGGTAGTCTCTGGCTTCAAATAAACCTGCAGAAAAACTCACTCTTCTACTCTCATTGAATGTGGTTGTTAGCTTAGTTAGCTAATCTTCGCCACGGTTCGCTTAACTAGCTATTCTTCATTAGCTATGGAGCCGCCAAAGTTTCCCCAAAAGGAATTATTTCCAACGTCTGCGGTTAAGCTCCACCGGACGATATCCAGATATTGAACAAGAGTCCCGGGAAAACATCCTGAAAGCGAAGAGTGCAGTTGTTGCCGCTGTTGGCTGTGCGGCTCAGTGTGACTGTACAAAGTTGCAATTTCTAAACGGATATGTGGCACAAACTGTAAGTCCCAGAATGCACAGCGAGAGTTTGCGAGAGTTTGTTGTTGTCTGGTGGTCCTGCGAAAATGAGCGTATTTCCCACCTGAGGCCAAGGTGGTAGCTAGAAGGGTTGTTTCAATCAGGAATGCGGTTTTGTGCTATATTATTTAAAGTAAGACTCGTTAAAAAGACGCCGTTAAGTAAACAAAACAAAACAAAAAACGACTCTAAAACAGTATTATGAGCCTCGTGACTTGCCGTAGATTGTCATCGTCACCACATCTTCTTCCTGTCCCATTTGTAGCAAACACTTAGCTAGCTAGCTTTTGTTACAATGCTCGTGTGTTCAATTCGCACACGTTACATTTGGAGGTAGGTTATCCTGTATGAAAAATACTAATTTGTATTTTAATATACTGTAACACATTGTGTGGGATAGGCCCCGCCCATATGTAGAGGTAAACAAGTATCTTCGTCATCAAACGTGAGCGAGCTGGAGCTGGGACACAGCAGCCATCATCAAGTCGTCGCCTGTAAATGGAAATAACTATCATTTCGCCATGAATTGCCGCTCAGAAGTTCTTGAAGTAACAGTGGAGGCGAGGCAGGTGGAAGAAGCTATGCTGGCTTTGCTGCACACCATTTTACTGCATCGCAGCTCGGGGAAGTTTCACTACAAAAAGGAAGGTACCTACTCCATCGGTACCGTGGGCACACTTGATTTTGACTGCGACTTCATCGATTTCACCTTCGTCAGGGTGTCCTCAGAGGAGCTGGACCGAGTGATCAGGAAAGCTGTGTCTGAATTCAAGGTAATTGGTGGTTTCAGCGTGTTGATTGTTGACTGTAATGCTTGAGCAGGCCTATAATCTGACGATTTTATTACATGCTTTGGTTACAGGATGCGTTGAGCAACTCTGGCAGTGATGGCATGGGGCAAATCTCACTGGAGTTTTACCAGAAGAAGAAGTCTCGCTGGCCTTTTTCTGACGAGTGTATTCCCTGGGAAGTGTGGAGCATCAAGGTCAACGTTGTCGACCTGGCCAATGAGCAGGAGAGACAGATCTGCAGGGAGAAAGTGGGCGAGAAGCTGGGCGAGAAGGTGATCAATGTTGTTGAAGTCATAAACCGCCACGAATACCTGCCAAAGATGCCCACCCAGTCTGAAGTGGACAATGTTTTCGACACCAGTCTCAAAGATGTCCAGCCCTACCTTTACAAAATCACATACCAGATCACAGACTCTCTGGGCACCTCTGTAAGCACAACAATGAGAAGGCTGATTAAAGACACCCTGGCACTGTGAGGATGCTCCAAGACAAAGACAAGAAAGATTTTATCCATCATTGTATAATAGTCACGCTTGACAACTCTTTTATTATCAAAAACATACATTTGACAGCTCGACTGCTGCTACAATGACGCAGTATCAGTGTAAGCAGCACATAATCACAGTCACTTTTCAGTTGTCTCTCCTGTGGTTTTGGTATTGCTTGTACCTTAAGAAGAATGTAATGTCGATTTAAAATCTATTGTTTTTGCAAGCTTACTCTTTTCCAAATCATCTTCACCATCTAGAAAAATGCAACGTCAACACAGTAGCAAAATAACAGTATATATCAAGTCAATTCTTTCAAAAGTTGTGTTGCTGATGATGTCAAATGTGTAAATTATTAATCTTTGACAATAAATGTTGTTCATTGTAACGGATGATGGTACTTCTAGTCAACAATCATAGCTCGTTCAAACTAAAGATTGACTCTGTAAACCTATCCCAACCTTTGAGATGAAAACAACTGCTGAATCTGACAAGACTGAATCATAAAAGATAAAATCAGATTTTTTTTCTCTTTATGCAGAAGATATGGCTGAGTTTGCGAGCAGATTTCCTCATCTATGTGAAAACTTCCTCTCTGCACACAATTTCATGGAGAGTGTGACCTTACACACGGGTAGGACAGGATTTCCAGTTTGTCATTTTTCCAAATTAAAGCAAACTCCTCCTAAGTTCACTCCCAAGTTTCCAGCCTGAAATGGTCACGGTGGCCCACAGCTTGAAAAACATCCCCCTGGCTCAGGGTTGTCTGCCAACAGGATAACAGGTGTGTCCGTTTTCACATACTTTAGTTACACAGGTAGATTAATCAACAAGCCTTTTTTTGCCTCACCAGTCACATTGATGAAACAGACAACTGGATCTTAATTATATATATTATTATACAATGCTTTTATGTGCAACACAAACTTGTACATATTATATTTAATTTAAAAACCTAATGTCTAGTAGGTATGGGGTTATACATTTGGAGATTTGGGAATACATAAGACAAGATATGTTTGTTTTTTTGAAGATTAAAAACAATCAACATAAAACAATAGAAAAAAAAAACATCTGTAAGGTCACCATCCAGCAATCATTAAAGACATGATACAATATAAACGTCTGACACACCTGTCCCTCATGCACATACACACATCATTATTTATGATTTTTAGGATCATAGTCCCTACATGGCAAAACTGTTCTTTTTGTGTATCACTAAATCCAAGGCCTGATATATTTCCGATCATGTCAATACTGTATATGGGTCTCTTATATCTGTTTGAAGTACTGAGGCAGTTTTCCAAATAGAGTTTTTGTGATGAAGAAGATGCAGTAAATCCAGTGAGTATGCTTTAAATAATGGTGTGTCAGGGTAAAGGGTAAATTCAGCGCTCCAATGTTTCAATTTAAAATAAGACAAAGTTAAGCAGTATCAAACAAGCATACTGAGGGTTATGGAAAGACCTGCAAATGTAGTTAAATGTTTGATTAAGCCTTAAATGAGCTGTGGGGCACAGCATACGTTAAAAAATAATTTAAATACCACAAATGGTTGTATATATACTCCATTGTTACTCTTTATTACAGAAATGAAGCACAAAAACTGTAGAAAAACCTAAACACAAAACAGCTAGTCTTCAAAAGCAACAATAATGCAACCAATGCTGATACAAATATTCATTATTGCAGTGAGAGCACAGGAATACTAAAAAGATAAAACTTTTGTTTACTAACAAAATTGGTACAAAATCGAGGATACAAACACTTCCATGTACACAATTCTAATCATTTCTGTGAAACTTTCAGGAAGTTTTTATCACAAGAAATTAAGAGCACTATTATCAATACAGAATTTCTCCAAAGAATTTAACATCACAATGCAGCTCGCGTTGCTCATTTCGAGGAAAACAAATCCCCATAGTCTGTGTGGAGCACTCTTTGAATGCAACATCTCCCAAATTGTAGCAATCGTAATAATTTATGACAAAGGTCTAATCCATCAAGCCAAAGCAGAACTATATACTTGTACAAGAATACAATTGTGAAACAACTGGAATACAATCAACACAATCTTTAATAATAAACCTTTAGGAAGCAGGAACACTTTCTCACCATTCATAGAATAAAAGATTTCTTTCTCATGCTTCCATCTTCTTGAAAAGCCTGAGTCATAAATCATCTGAAACTCTATTGTGCTTTCATGTAAAATGATATCGACAAAATATTTCCAAAGTTGCATAAGGCCATCAAAGCATTGTAAAGCTCGGTTAATTACCACACTGGTGTTGCACTGGGGTGGTGCACTTTAGTGATTCAGAAATTGTGACAATGTCGAATATGTGTAACAAATGAATGGTCATTTTCATATTCATTATTTGAGTATAACCCTAATAATTGCATTACTACACTGCAGTGTGCTTGTTTTTTTTTTTAACATTCTTCTGAAAGTTTGCTATAAATATTTCAGATTGATTTCTAGCAGCTGATGTAAAGAGCCAAATACTTGAATGATGTTATCTTGTATTTAGGATACTATCACATCAACCCAGCCCATTATTTTCACAGACAATTATCCCTTTTTTCCCACTTATAAGCTGGTCTGTGCACCTTTTACAACTGAGTTTTTCAGCAACATTTAGAATGCTTTATAGTTACTTGTGACTGATGATTGCACTGTCTCAATCATTTGTATACAATTATTCATCACGCTAGCAGTCAGGAGGATATATGAAAAGTACTGAATGAAGACGGCAAGCAATTAATCCAGGCTGCATACTGAAATGCTAACAGGTATCTGAGGTGTTTGTGATGTAACTTTTTATTATACTGAATGTCTTATTCAATCAGCCCATTACACAAAATGGCGCGAAGGCAATAAAAAAACTCAAATATGAGAGCACTCATGCAAGGGAATGCTAAGTATGAAGAAGCAAAACAGAAACTATTTATCATACTTCTGCAGCCTAAAACCTCAGTGAGCGAGAGGATCCAAGCCATCATTTTGGACTAACAGAATCAAACTGTTAAACAAAGTGCATATTGAAAACATTGTTGAGGCCACCAATATTATCTTAAGGGATGTCACTCACACCAAGAGATAGATCTGATACAAAAGCAAAAAGCACTACTCTTTAATTCAACTGCAGCCTCCAAATATTTGAAGCACTTTTTCCACACTCTGAGAAAACAATGTATATAGTTGTCACCAGTGTTGGGCAGTAACTAGTTACTAGTAACGCATTACAGCAATAATATTACTTTCCCTAGTAACAAGTAGTGTAACAAATTACTAATAACATTTCAGTAATCATGTTACTTTTACCCCCCAAAACAATAACTCGTCGTTACAACCTTACTTTTATTGTCACCCCCCCTACCGATTTGAAATCCAACAATCCATTCATATCCCCAGATTTATTTTTGTAATTGCCACGCATGCATGTCATCAAGCAGGAAGCTAGCTTGGAATTTGGGGGAAAAAATCATGTGTCTAGTCATCAGTTTGAGTCAGGTGTGCTTTTCATTTAGCCTGTAACTTTTATGTATTCATAGGCTGCAGAAAATGCTAGTTTGAAGACTTAGCTGCGCTAAATAATTACAATTCAATTTGTATATCATAACAAAAGTTATTTCAGGACACTTTTCATATAGAGCAAGTCTAGACCAGTGGTTCCCAACCTGGGGGTCCCGACCCCCACGAGGGGTCGCCAGAGCTTCACGGGGTGTCTTCTTGATTTTAAGGGTTGTTAAACGTTTTTTGGTTTTTAATATATAGTTAATTTCTGTGAAGTAAACTTCATGAATTGTTATTTTTAAAGTTTGGATTATTATTTAAAATATAAACAGGATTAGGTCACAGTGAAGACCTGAACACAAGCTATATTAAAAGGTACAGTGTGTAGTTTTTAGTGGCTTCTAGCGGTGACTATACTATCCCGCTCACGCCTCCCTTTCAGAGAAATGCACAAGCTACAGTGGCCTTCAGGGACAAGAAGCTAATTGAACAGATTTTGGTTGCAACTTCTCACAAACTATTCACAAACAAAATGTTGGCGGGCAAAAGCAAACACTCTTCTTCTTCTTCTTCTTCTACGTTTTCCTACCGGTGCACTTCCGGCAGGCACCCACTAAATGTAAAAACGCAAAAGGCCCATTCTAGAGACAGGTATGTCCGTTCTGGGCTACTGTAGCTGCAAGATGGCCGCCTCCATGGACGGAGACCAGCTCCCCATGTAGATAAAAATGGCTCATTCTAAGGTAATAAAAACACAATAATTCTTATTTTGATGGGATTATATACTAATGCATATTATATTCCATTGTTGCCAAGTCAGGCAGCTAAAAAAGACTGGACCTTTAAACTATTAATATAATATGAATTAAAGTTGCACTGGGTGATATAGCTTCATTAAAGAAGACACTTGTAATGGCACAGTGGTGTCAGAATGATGTTTCTCTAACAAATGATCGCTGGCTGAGTACAGACACCCGTTTGCAAAGAGCACAATGACCAGACAAAAAGCCAAGTTTCATTTTGACCTTTCATTAAATGTTTTAATGACATTAATGTTTATTCGCTACAGTGAATGTAATTTGCCA
Source organism: Heterobranchus longifilis (assembly GCA_028570985.1). Taxonomy (NCBI): domain Eukaryota; kingdom Metazoa; phylum Chordata; class Actinopteri; order Siluriformes; family Clariidae; genus Heterobranchus; species Heterobranchus longifilis. The sequence continues at coordinate 6,015 of JAOVVB010008376.1, read as the reverse complement.
TTTGTGATGTTTGACTTTTCAACTGGCGAAAGAGACGGTCAGTGGCGGTTAAAACTGACATTGCTCTTTGCTAATTAAAAAGAAGAGTTCAAAGAGTCAATAGGAGATTTGTCAGCCTCAGAGTTTAGTGGATGCAGGCATTTTGCCAACCTGCACCAGGATCCAAACCATTGGAATGACATATAAGAATAAAAATGCCTCCAGGTATTATTCATCCTTTTATTATGTTGGAGGTGGGAATAGACATGCACAAGTATGCCAAAATCAAAAATAAATAAATGACTTGATGACTAAATTAATATGCCATTAAATGTACCAAAAATAATTAAATGGAGACATTGATTCATTGATAAAATATGACATAAATTGATATTTCTGTTTTAATTTCCTTCTTTATTTATTTACATTTGTAAAAATGAATAACTATGTATTTACTTTCATATTTAATATTCCTACAATTTGTATATTTAGCTTTGTTATTTATTTCCTTTTTTGTATGTATTTTTTGTTATTGTTGTCAAAATAAGTTGTGCTTTTGATTGTAAACTTCTTGCTTTAATTTCAATAAATATTTGGTCACAAAAAAAAGGTCAATTTATGTCATATTTTATCAATTAAGTAATGCCTACATTTATTGTTAATATTATTGTTGGTGCATTTAATGACATATTAATTCATTTATAGAGTCATTTATTTATTTATCTTTTTATTTTGGCAGGTTTAGGCAGTGACAGCAGCTCCATGTGTTTTCATAGAATGTGGTAACAAGGTCAAAAGAGAACAGCAACAAAAATGATAAAGAGAAAGAAAGATGGAGGGGGAGTGACAGCATCCTTCCCCTCTGCAGCCATCACTTCTTACAATCTCTATAAACATTATGCAAATGTCTGTGCTGCCGCGCACTGCGCTATAATATCATGTTGGCGGTAACAGTAAGCAGTAATCACGTTTAAGGAGTATGGGTGGAGAAATCAAACAAGGGTATTTATTATCCGGCGATCCCTAATCCGATAAGCTGTCATCACTTCACTCTGCAGCAATGCCTTCGAAAAAAAGAAGAGAAAAAAAAGCACTCCCTGCTGCAAAGGAATGAAAGAGAGGAGAGGGAGCGCAGACAAATCTGGATTTAGCTCTGTTATTGTTTGTGTCTGTATAGTTGTGGGTAATTAAATGTAGCTGATAATTTGATCTTTTTTGTCTTTTTTTCTCTTCCTTTCTCACAGCCGCTGTGGGAGATTACACTGTGGTGTGTGTGTGTGTGTGTGTGTGTGTGTGTGTGTGTGCGTGTGCGTGTGCGTATGTGTGTGTGTGGGATCAGATTTGTGATGCCATAAAAGATTGTGCACTCCTTCTAGACGTCTTCCAATTAAAAGGTTAAACAAAGGAATGTGTTCAATAGCAGCTTTACCCTGGAGGAAAAAAGAAAAGGAGAGGAGACACAGGTTGACCCAAAACACACGCACGCGCGTGCACGCACGCGTCTGATTTGCCCTCCGTGTGTTTTTAATTATTTTATTGCTACATTGTATGAATTGTAAAGCCAGAAATATACTTGCATTTGACCATCCGTTTGTCACGTTCATTTCGGAGTACGTACACAATGAAGGAACAAAACGGATGCCGAATATGCCTGGCAGCGTTCGCATATTTAAAAGCAAGTACATCTCTGCCTTAAACTGTTTGAGGTTATTATAGATATTGGTTATCATATACTGCAATGTAGTAAATATTTCAATGTCTTTCTCTATATTTTATACATTGCCATGGCAACAAGTTTCTAATAAACAACCACTTAAGACAGTGAAGTGAGAGTAGCCATGCAGTAGCAATGGGAGAGCATGGAGAGAGCAGACTGGTGCACAGACAGGAAACAATCAATCAAACGCCTCCCTTTCTTTCTTTATTAAACTTCCTGTGCATTGACCTTTGACCTCGCTGTTCCCAGCTCCAAGAGTCTACAGGCTTTCGCCCTGAGGCTGACTGACCATTTAAAAATATCACAGTGCTTCCTTTTTTCCTTCTTCTTTGCAGAAATAAACAACTCATAATGGCCGACCGGGGAGCAACACAGCAGATTACTGGTTCAATCCAAATAAACAATAAAGGGTAGAAAAAAACTATATGTAATATAAACACGCTGCTCTCCCCCGTGGGCTCCAATCCTGCTGGATGCCAAGTAGTCAAAGCAACATTTCCAGCACAGACAAATACAGAGAGAGACACTTGGACTGATACAGGAGAGTGTAGAGAGCCCTCTCATCTCTAATCTCTCCATCCTCTATCACTCTGTTCATCTGACTCTTCCCTCGTTGGCTTTCTTATTCTTCATGTTTTACACACTGATGAGCATTGTCTAGAAGATCTGCCACCTTCATGCAAATGCAAAGTAGTTAGTGACTCTTCTTCAGAACAAAAAGAAGAGTTTTTTTTTTTTTTTTCTCCATGTTATCAATTTCAGTTACAATCACTTAACAATTTGGCCCACATAGTATAAAGAAAAAAAAATCTCACTGTATAGCAGTTGATAAGAGGGAGAAAAACAGAAAATTAAGGAAAAGAAAGAAAAAGCTATAACCTGAGATAACAGCCACAGGTAAGAAATTATCTGACAAAAAACATCTATATGTTAACATATTGAGGACTAGGCATGGGGCAATATGAAAATGTCATGTCAAGATTATCCTGGCCAAAATAATGGCGAATCACAATATTATCCAGATAATCAACGAAATATGCTTAACACTCTTAAAACACACTGGAATCACTTTTCACAAGACATTACAACTTTTTTCTCATAAAATTGTGATTTCTTTTTCTCGAAACATTGCAACTTTTTTCTCAAAACATTACGACTTTTTTTCTCAAAACAAATATTTTTATTTTATCACTGCAGTTCATCCTGATAATAGAAATTCACTGCAATCAAAGTGTTTTTTATTGATAAAATCGATTATTGTCCCATCCCTACTGCGGACACTAAAAATAAAGGCTTTTGGTGCTGACAAGAACAGGTGTGTTGCTTTGGAGACAGTGTTTCTAGTGTGTTAATGGAGCCTTTGAGTACTGAATACTGTGCTAATACCTCTCATGTCCAGTGGTTTTCCAATTGGACCCTGGGGGCACCAATGGGGTCCCTGCATGAGCACCAGTGGGCCCCTGAGGAAAATGTGGAATAGTGTCATTTCACCATTGTTTAACTGACCATGAATTGTCCTGATATTGTTTCCAGTGCAGTCTCTGCTGTAGGTCACTGCCACCAGGCAAACACTACACTGTGGTCAAATGAGGAACAATATACGCTACTCATGTGTACATGTATGGAAAATGTAAGCTAAAGTGGCTATTAGCGCTGTCCTCGATTAAATATATTGTTAGTTGACTAAGGCCAAAACCATCAATTAGTCCACTATAAGGTTGGATACTGGACTCTGTACTTTTAAGGGTACCGACCGAATTGCGTCAGTACTACAGAGTATCGATTCACGTTAAATCAAACAGTGCCAAATTTCAGTACCTGCAAGCGCATCTCCTCCTCCCTCCACACACACACACTGGACAGCAGAGAGAGACAGCGAGACTACGTCACCTCTGCAGCTTCTTTAAGTCGTAGACTATTTATGTCATACAGAGTCAGCTGAAAGCAGTCACAAGTGGTTACACTTTTCAAAACTCTTCGCAGACAACACGCGCTGTATTTATAATATAATGTTAATGACGAGCTGAAAGCAGACAAATACTTTTACTTTCACTGTCCTCCGAGACACAAACAGGACTCTATATGAAAAGTGTCCTGAGATAACTTTTGTTATGATATGACACTATAAATAAAATGTTATTGACTTGAGTGTTTCCAAGCCCTGGTGACGGACTGACAGGCTGCAGGTAAGGAGGCGAGAGGGAGGTTTCATGTTGTGTGATGTGTAAAATGTTCTAAATATATAACAACATGTTCTAATGTAACTTATTTTTATGACTGAAATTACATTACCGGAACCGAATTCCAGGTACCAGTACCTTTATCGGTTCAAAGGTGAACGGTACCCAACCCTTGTCGATTGATCCAGAGGTTCTCAATCTTTTTTCAATCTTTTTTGGGGAAACAAATAGGGGAGGGAAATAACAAATAAATACATTTAAAAATGAATAAATACATTTAAAAATAGATAAATACATTTAAAAATAATTATTAAATGTATAATATGAAGGACGAAAGCTGCCAAAATAAAAAAGAAATACATGAATATCTCAATAAATAAATTAATATGCCATTAAATGTACCAAAAATAATATTAAATGTAAATGTAGGCATTCATTAATTGATAAAATGTGACATAAATTGATATTTATGTTTTCATTTTCTTTTTTTATCTATTTACCTTTGTATTAATTTCCTTTTATTTATTTATTTTAAAATGTATTTATACATTTTTAAATGTATTTTTTAAATATATTTTATTTATTTATTATTGTGTTCATTAGGGGTCCAAGCAGCACAGGCTGCTGGAACTCTATTGATTTTGTTCTCCTTATTCTTCTTCTTTCTTATTTTTCTCAACTAAAAAGTGTTCATGCAGCAAAAACTGTATGACCAAAAGTTATGAAACAAATCAAACAGGTTTTTTATTATTTGTTATTAATTTTAGCTGTTGCAGATATTTCTGTTTTTTAGCTGTTGTAGTTATCTTTATGTTTTTTAGTGTGGAAGGAAACCGGAGCACCCGGAGAAAGCCCACGCTAACACGGGGACAACATGCAAACTTGTTTTTTTTTAGCTGCAGTTATTTTAATGTTTTTTTTTTAACCCTTTTATGTCCTAACTAAGAATAAAGCAATGGAGGGAAGAAAAACAACTTTTTATTTTTTTACTTCTTTGGGGCAATAATAACAACAATCAATATTGATTTTTAAACAGACTCAACATTTTTTTTTCTTTTTTTTAATATAGGCAGAGATGTCCATTCATGGTTCATTAAAACAGAAAGAAAGAAAAAAATTACAAACCATGTACCGTCATATGGAATTTTTTGCAGCGTTGCTCATATTTTGCTTAACAGAAAAATGGCCATTGAGGCATTTTATTTGTATCCAGTGACCTCAGTCATGTCACAAAGAGTAACAATTGGTCACACAAGGCTGCCCTGCATGTTCCGTGTGTTTTGTATTTTTGATGAGAAAACAGTTAAAGCAATGCTTCCAGGACAAGTTCATATCAGCAAAACAAGTGCAAACATCCATCCCTTTATCTATCTTCATCCTTTAACTGCTATCACTCTCCACCATCCATCTATCCATTATTCCATCCCTCATCTCTCTGCTATAATCTCCAATTCAGCCGTCCCCGGTGCATTGTAATCTGCTGTAATCTGATGGATTAACCTCGTTGCTCTTTCTCATCAGCGGATGGTTCTGCTTCAATGCTGTGGCTTCAACCACCGCTGCTCCTCGCCAGTATGTGCAAGTGTGTTGGTGTTTATGTCAAATACAGCAAGGGTATAAGCAGGATATAAATGACCAGAGAGAGAGATACAATACCATTGCATTTTATCTCTCTCTCTCTCCGGTCATTTATATCCTGCTTATACTTTTGATACATTTGTCATTACAAATGTATCAAAAGTTTCAGGCAGATGAAAGAAGAGGCATGTGAAGATTTCTCACCTTAAGATAACCAAAGCAAATAAAAAGTTAGATAACTGAATTTAATCCTGCTTAAAAAGCGAAAGAAAAAAATGTAATTATTAAGAGCTCGTTTGCAGTGTAAATAGACAAAGGGAATGAAACACAGAAGCTGAATTACACATTCACGCATGCACGCACGCACGCACGCACGCACGCACGCACGCACGCACGCACGCACGCACGCACGCACGCACACCACTTTATAGACGGACAAGACTGAGTGGATTAGGCCTTCTCATTCTAGAGATAAGTGTTAGTGAGTGTGTGTGTGTGTGCGTGTGTGTGTGTGTGTGTGTGTGTGTGTGTGTGTGTGTGTGTGTGTGTGTGTGTGTGTGT
>JAOVVB010008359.1:0-16886 GCA_028570985.1 Heterobranchus longifilis | reverse complement strand
TTCCAGCTTTCCCGTGGAGCTTCCTCTTCCGAGTGCCGAGAGCCAACAAAAAGCTACTAAAAAGCTAAATCGTTGTCAGGCGATAGCCAGTGGGTACTGAGATTGAATTTCGGCAAACGCATTCCGCCTCTTTTGCTCTCCACACCGACTGTTTACCGAACCTGATGCTGTCAGATGGTTGTTACACAGAACCAGCCATCATTAGAAACGCTTACAAAACATACCTGGCAGACGAACTGTCTGTCTATCAACCTCAGTCAGAAGAAGTGCAGAAAACCTTCAGTGATGTTCTTTGCTCTTCTGTCTTGAAGAAATATTCTCAGCTCTGATATAACCAATGCTATTGCGGTATCGCAGCATCTACGCATTGTTATTTTGAGTCGCACAGCTCACACACCTAAACCACGCCTGTACCTGCCATTAGCTCCTCACAGGACGCTGTGATTGGGCCGGTTATTCGGTGTCCTGTCACAAACACACATCTTGAAGCCTGGTAAGACGGATTCACGCATGCGCAATCCATCTTACTCGCAAGGTTACAGTTTACCTGCATGCAACCAAAGCGTGCATGCAAATCAAACGTGATTGGTCGATCTACAAACCAGAACACTTCCGCTGTTGCCTACAGATTCTACATTCATATTCAGAATCTGTTCATTGAGATTAGGGATGTTTACTGTATGTAATCTTGCTCAATTTTTAACATTTCGTCCCCCCCGGTTTTCTTTTTTTATACGTATGTCTGCATTTAGACATCTACTGTAAGTAAAACACATTTATTATTAGCAGTCACTAAATTGCCAAATCCATTTGTAAACTGTCAATCGGTTTTGGTCTCTTTACAACTGTTTAATGAACAAAGCTGGTCAGATCTAACATTCTGACTTCAGTGAAGATTTTAAGCAGAAACACATACTGTATACCACCCACGGGGGATTTAAGATGGCCTACATATTGAGGAGAACATACTTCCAATAACAAAGCAGCATCACAAACCTCACTTTATCAGACGGACTTATAGAAAAACACAATCCAGGAGTGTTCAAGGAGACAAGGAGGAGGAGGAGGAGGAAAAAGTGTCGGAGTGCTCTGAGCTGCTGAGACCGAGAGAAGTGTCTGCACGGATATCTTAGACTGTTGAGTGGGTTTGCCGGGTTAGTGGTGATTTTATTTTATCAGACTGACAATTTCTGACTGCGACAAGACGTTCACGAAACCTTGAAAAATATCTGATCGAAATGCAAAGATTTTCAAAGGCTATAAAACACCTCTACAGACCCTGGAGAAGGGACACACACAAACTGTACACCCACACAGGCAGGCACGCACACGCACATGCACACGCACACGCACACGCACACACACACGCACGCACGCACGCACACACACACACACACACACACACACACACACACACACCACCAGCACCGTGGCTCTCCGTCCGTGTCTCTGTCCTCATTACTGACAATTGTGCTACTCTCATGCAGAACATTTGCAGTTTGCGGGTCGGGTCAGGTTTGGGTGTTTGCTTAATGCACAGTTTCATAGTTTTGAACGTTGGGAAGTGCGGATTGGCTCTCATAAAGGGCTGGGTGGACACGACTGACTTGCGCATCAATGGGCACAGTCAGGAGGACTCGGAGTATCTGCAAAGCTGCATTCTTAATCGTTCAACCTGTGTTTTTCATCAGATAATGATAAGATAAAATCTTATGTGAAATAAGTTAAATTATTGGTTTTGGCTAGACTAGATTGACTGAAATATAATATATAAATAATAATGTACTATATATAATAATATAATCTGATGACCAAAATCAACAATCAACACTACACATCACACACTAAGATATATCGAATCATTTCATTGTTTGTCAGAAATGTTCGAGGCATTTAAAGAAAACCCTGCTTCAGAGGCACTGTGCTTGTTTTGATAACCCATAACCATTTCAGCACACAGGGATCTCTTAAAGTGTATTCTTATCCCCATATGGAAGATGTCTAATGAGCAAGACATAGTATAACTACATCACATCCAAAAAATGATCCCAAGCCCTGATTCAATCTAACCACACCACCCCCTGTCAAACAATAACTCCTGCCAGTATGGACTCGTGCCCCATCTTCTCCCCGGAGGGCATGGAGGCAGCCCAGTGAGATCATTGCTCCCTGCAAAAGCTCGGAAGATGTTATAATGATTTTAACAGATCCCAGCTGAGCGGAGAGGGGAGTCGCTGTATAATTCTGGACGGAGTCTGGCACGAGGCCCTCTGTCTGCCTTTGTGTCCGGCTCCCTCGGGGAAACAGAGGAGTGCATTTTCTGCCCAAATACTCCAACTCCAAAGAGGCTAAAGCTGACATGGATCTTGGTGTTTGTTACAATGGCAAGCTGCTCTGCTGTGATGCCAACTGTGAGCCGATGGCATCTCTCAGGCACATCCACTCGTATAAATGCTCTATCACCACATCCATCTGGGAGTCACACTGTCATTACTTGATGCTGTTCCAGGGTGTTTTGCTTTACCAACAGCAAGAGGGAATCAATAGTACCTCATGCTCACTTTATTGTTTGCCTGGTGTACTGTACAAGGCCAGTGTGCTTTGTGCATCAGTTACAATATGTGTAATATGATGTGGGAAGCTTGAATATATGTTTTCATGCAAAGAATCAAGGTCAAGAGGGGCTGAACTTCCCTCGCTCTTCACCACTTTGTGTCTCCTCTCAGTGAGTCTTGACAACAACCGAACTCTGGTCCGCTGAAAAGCGCTGTGAAAAGCGCTTCTTCTTCTTCTTCTTGGCAAACCAGCTAGATGTGCATACATAGGAGCTACCTGGGTGTAACTCCAGTATGAGTCTGTCCAGACCTTCTCTGCACACAGGAGCAACGGAGCTTGCTATGCGTACAGGTGGCTGCACGGTCACTTTTTTGGGTCAGCACGCTGACTGTCCACCTAGGGGTCTGTGGACCTTGTGGACACACAGACGTGGAAGTTAAAAGTTCACCTTTAGTGAATTTCCAAATTTAGACAGCACCTTTGAGACTCAGTGGTTTTCCTGTTGTTTATCCTCAGATAAGCTCAGTCACAGAATACACAATCTGTCACCATTCACAGGTGTCTGTCTGTGTGTGTGTGTGTGTGTGTATGCGCATGCATGTTTGAATTCTTGTATTTAGAGTTGAGAGGAATTTATCTTCATGAGGAGGGAAAGATGTGGCACATCCTTCATTGTCAGGATTGTAGAGTCCAGCAGGACATTTTGGCAGAGCCTCTCCACTCAAAGGGGTTACTGTTTGATCAGGGTAATAATAGAATTAGCATAAAGGGTTCGGCATGGTCCCCGCGCCAAACAGCACACCATCGCCACTGCGGCTGTGTCTGGAACAATTACTGTGGCAAGTCGCCTTCTTGTCCCTCCAAGAGTTGCCCATTGTTTTCCGACACTTTTCGGCCACTTTTGAAGTCGATGGAAGCAGGGAAAAGTTCCATTTGATGTCTCTTTGATAAAAACTTTCACATTAGCTGCATGTTGCCATTGTACGCCGCTTTTGTTGTTGTTTTCCTCTATTTCCTTCTCGTTCTTCTTGTCCTTAAAAATACACCAGCTTCCTGGTTTCTGGTGTGTTTTTGAAAGAGTTGGAAAAGGAAGTGATTGGCCCGGGGAGTTAACATGATGCAGTCAGATGGTTGTTTCACAGTTCCATCTGAGGAGCCGTCATTAGAAACTGTTTGGAAAAGTGCGGGCGCTTTGAAAAAATACCTGGCAGGTGATTGGACGAACCGTCTGTCAATCAAACTTGTGCAGAAAAGCCTTCAGTGTCATTTATTGCTCTTCTTGCAATGAATATTCTCCATACACTCTTGCGGTATCGCAGCAGCTACGCATCGCTATACCATTGTTGTTTTGAATGAACAGTCGTGCAGCTCACACACCTAAACCACGCCCATACCTGCTGGTAGCTCCTCACGGGACGCTGATTGGTCTGGTTTTTGGCCGGACCCGCATGTTTTACTTGGAGCCTGGCAAGATGTATTTGTGTGATTTCGTGGGAATCCAGCTGCCATGCAAGGTAATCCGGGAGTACCAATCATCAACAAAGAGCTGCATGCAGATGGCAATGTTTCATATTTTGAGAGCCTTGTACCAGGTCCATGTCAAACGCCAAGTACATAATTGTGGAGGTTTGTGGGTACACACAAAAGTCTGTGAAGTCCCATGCAAGAACTGTGTAGTGGGCCTTGTAGTTAAAGTAAGGCTTTACGTTACACTACTTCTCACCAGTACAGGATTTCAAATGGGTGTGCTATCATGTTTATACATGTGTGAGTGTGTGTGGGAATCCTATAGGGAAGAAAATAATAACCACAATCACTTTTTGATGCTGATATGAATCCAGATACAATCTTACTCCATCAAATTCAAAGCTTTCTAACTCTCTCTCTCTCTCTATCTCTCTCTCTCTCTCTCTGAGCACTCGATGGATGTGGTTTGTAATGTGTCTCGGGGGAAGCCGCGGGAGTTTGCTCAAACCCCATCTGTTTAGCTAGCGAGTAAACCTGATGAATGAGATTCTCTGGTGTCTCATGCTTACTGAGCTAAGCAGAGCAAAGAACAGAAGGAGAGTTGTAGGGTGAGTTAGAGTGCATGTGTGTGAGTGAGAGTGCCTGTATGTGTCTGTGTAATTACTGTAAAGGTTTTCACACACGTACCACATCATGTCTGTTTAAGATATGACTGTAAACATGATGACACAGCACAGACAATGACTTTTAGTTAGTTTTCACGAAGTAAGTGTTTGTCTCTATCAGTTTCCATAAGACATTCAGTTAGTTCTTCTTCTAATTACTGATTGATTACATTCAAATATCAGAAACTTGAAATAATGAACAACAAAGCTTATCATTTCCCTTGTGTTAAAAATATGCCAGAATGAAGGGAATTCTTAATACTAGTCAATCTGTACTGAGTGAAATGATTTGTCATTAATTGCAGAATCTTCAAACACGTCAATATTCTAAAAGATGAGTGATTTTTTTCCCCCTTCAGTTCATATACTTGTTTGCCTCTTATCTACCCTTGACTAGCAGTCTCCCTCTGATTCCCTCATACTGATGGCTTTGAAAGAAAGACTTCAGTTAAACATCAGTGCAGGGCATCATGGGAGTTCAAAATGGGAGCTCATACTGTAATTTTCAACTTCGGAGAGAAATTACCCTCGTTACATTGATTTTTCTGTCCCACTGTAGCTATTGTCCACTTAAACCCTTGTTTTGTATTGCGATATTGGCAAAGGGGAGCCTTATATCTCCCAAATGCCAACTTTTCCCAAACCAATAAAACAGCCTTGTCTTTAGCTAAAAAGAAGAAAAAAAAGATTTGATTTTGAAAGGGCTTCATAAGTCCAGGATTCAAAGGATTTTCTCAGCCCATCCCATGCCTTGTTTATAAGATCAGTCTAAACTGACTAAGATTTGGCAGTTTAGAAAGTGCAGCATTCTCTAATTGCATGTATGGCTTGGCCTGCTATGAAATATTGAACAGCAAGAAATTTGGGTTTTCTACAACAAAATCAAGGAGTGATTTGGAATATTCAAGTGGATAGTAAAAGTTTAAAAAAAAAACTTTTTTCCCATCGACCTCTTTGGTCATTCAAACAGTGGTAGAAAACTGATGGAGGCTGTGTTTCTAAGACAGTTTGCTCATTCATATTCATTTTTGAAATATCGTCATGTTACTATGGAAACAGCCAAAAATTAACTCAGTAGTGACTCAAGTATTTGTAATTCAGCACGTTCACTTGGTTCTTTAATTCCGTTCATACACCCGGTCTTTAACAATCAGAGAGCTTCTGTTCTGCACTGCTTCACTAACTCAAGGAAGACTGTAGTAAACACAATAATGTGGTGCTATAAAACACAGAACGTAACAGTTTTATTACAGCAAAACTCATCGTTTTACCTTTTCCAATGACTGCGTTCTTGCATTATGCATAAATTGTGGGAATATTGTGCAACAAAATCTCCTAGTAAGGGCCTAGAAGTCATTAATTCAGTGTGTTGGAATACTGGAGCAGGTGATGCTGCAGATGGCTGAGTAAGGGGTAGGGTTGGTGGGGGTTTCGGGGTGGGTTTGTGAAACCGGCAACAGACTGGTTTCCTCCGAGGCCCACCAGGCTCTGGCTGCAACGCCAACACTGCCTGTGACCCAGATCCCCAGAGACAAGCATAGGGAGACGAATGCCATCGTAGGCTCTGTGTTGTGAGTTTCCAGTTGGCGACGGAGCTGTGTGTGTGTGTGCGTGCGTGCGTGCGTGTGTGTGTGTGCGTGCATACGTGCGTGCATGCGTGCGCCTGCGTGTGCACGTGCGCCTGGGTGTACATGTCAGTGATATCAATAGCACAATACTGTGATAAGCCATTTGACTCACATACAGTATATGCATTCACACACACACACACACACAATAGCCGCCTCATCTGCACACAAACCCTCTCTCCCTCAGATGCCCATAAGATAGAGCCACACACACACACACACACACACCCGAAGTCCCCCTCTGTGACTTTTGGTTTTTATTTTTCTCCCGCTTTCTCCTCAACCTTCACAGTTATCAAAGCCTATATTGCTTCTGCTCCATTGTCTAGGTCAAAGTGATTTGTCACGATTTGTGTGGACACAGGAATTCTTTTCCTCTGTGGATGTGCTGTCTAGACGGTGCGTTCTGCCGCGGGAGTGTTCGTAGAGCTGGGGCCGCCTTTATTTTTGCAGGCACTCTTTCAGTTTATGAAAGCGGCAGATACTGTACACCCTGGAGGGAACATGGAGAGCTATGCAGACTGCACGCTGTAAAGCACTGTATACTTTTACATAACGGAAATGAACGAGTGTCTCATCATGTATTTGTACAGTTTGCTGTATCATGTCTCTTTTCTCAGCATTCTAAAGCAGAATATGCACAAATACAACTTAAAACATAGTTAAACTAAACAAAAGCACACTCCTAAGTCATTATAGTTAATTTCCAATTTGGTTTCCATGAATAAAGAAAAGATCTAATACCATTTCCAGCTGTATTGCATTGTGTGTGTGATATATATCTTACTTTTCCTAATGAACTTGTACCTTTTTGGTAACTACACCACTAATGGTTAATTAATGTAATGTCTCCATTATGTCATCATTAATAACACATCACACATCAGTCTTAAAGAACTAATCATCACTTCCGTTGAAAAGCCGAAAACATGTGAAAGTCATGAAAAGCTAATGCTTTTTTAATGATGATTACAGCAGTGTTTGACAACAGAATAACAGAAGCTCTGTGCTGTGATAGGCCAGTCGGTCCATAAACTATATTTGAAAGATATGAACGTCTTTGATACCTCAGTAATCATGATGATGGAAATAATTTAGTTCTTGCATTAATGCATGTACATTCAGTCATTAAAGAGATGTTATTTCTTGTTTTGTCTCAAATTGCATGTATTATTACATCATAAATTAATGTGTTTTCCTTGTATGAATTTATGACAGTGCATGTGCATTTGCTGTAAACAAAACCTACACATTAACTGAAAAATAGGCCATTATTTTCACCCTATTATCCACTCGTTTTGAAATTAGGTCAAATTTAAAATAAAGGTTGCAGATTTCCCTAAAAAGTGCAAGAGAATGTTTGGAAGTCCTCGGAGAGGAGAACTTTGTTTCCTCTGAAACATCCTAAAGCTGAGTTCAAAACCATGAGCAGGCAAGGCAAGCCCTACGCTTTAATTATGCTTATTTGAGTAAGACTGCACATCCCACCGGGACTTGATCCCTGCTTAACACAGCTATGTTTCTCTGTCTCTCTTTCTGGTTATTGATTGGCTCTGTGAAACTCTGATGACTCCAAGCCACCGTGGGACTTATCTGATCTGATCTAATGCCTCTCTCTCTCTTTATTCATCTCTCACATCTACTCTCTGCTGGGGCTCAGTTATATGTGATTGTATGCTGATGCACATCGAAGAGTTTGATACCCAGCTGCAAATGAATCAATAAGCGTCTCCGCGTGACGGCACAGAACAATAGAGGTTAAGTGAATTAACACAGCACTTTGTTTCTGCTGCTCACACTGCTATGCGAATGTTCTCATACAGTAGATAAATCAATCACCGGGTATAAACGTGCCATTGTGTTTGTTCAACAATTCCTGCGCTCAACTACACCTGTAAATCTCCTCGACACTTGTACATGAAGCTAGCGATTTCTAGGTTTTCATTCAATAACAATTGTTTTGGCAAGGAGTAATTTTGCTCATGTAATGTTATTGCCAGAATCCGTTTCACACCTTAAAGTGATACACCACCTAATATACTTTGAAAATATCAGCTACTCATCGGCTGAAGACTTGAAAGGCTGAAAAAGTTGGTAGTCTGTCTTGCCAGAAAAAAATAGTTCCTGGATAAAGCCTCCAGGAAATCTGCCGAGCCCAGAAACAGGAAGTCTGTGTTCCCGTTCTCAATGTCCGTTCGGTACCAACAACAGCCTCCGAGCTGTCAACCTACACGCTGAAAATGACAAGTTTTGAAGATTTGGATCGTGCAATAAGGCAGGCCTGCTCTGTTCTTTCAGTGGATGATTGTAAAGATCTACAAAGAATATGTTTACAACATTTTCTTGTACGTGTTCCACCGAAATGGGTTTTCTCCAGACACCATTTTGCAGCTGCACCGTCGGGGCGTGGTGCCGCCCAGGACTATTGGTTTAAGGAAATACAAACCAGGCCAGGGAGTTTTTTTTTCACTAACCAGGAGAGAAAGCGCATTCAATCCGGACTTTGCCCCAGCACTGGCAGTGTGGATGTAGCCACAGCGTTTGGTCAAGAAAATAATAAAATGCTGAAGGTGGCCTCTGCCTGACATGACAGCCTGTGTCTGGAGTCTTTGTTTGCTGGATCCTTATGGCCCTGCTGGTTGCTATGAGAGATAAAACAACAGGAGCAGATGGCTCCTGGAGGTTTGGTGTCACAGCAGGTGAAGCTCAGAGATGCACACATACAGCAGTTTAATACCAGGGTCGCCTCGCTGCTCTCACCTTCCTCAGATCTGGGTCTGCTCACTGTTAAGTATATTTTTTATAACTAGTGTGTCACACTATGCTTAAGGGACAGACAGATTGATCACAGACTGGAAAGCGGGCTCTGATCTCACCACTTCTTAATCATCCAGCCCTCCAATAATACCCCCTTTGCAATTTCTTGCAAGATTACCTATCACTTCATACTTATCACGCTCTGCTCATGTCTCCCTGGTGGCCGTCTCACGCTGTGCTTATAAAAGCTCCTGACACACACATGCACACAGGCACGCACACACACACACACGCACACACACACCCCCACACACACACACACACACACGCACGCACACACGCACATTGTGTTTCCAACTAAATGTATGAACCATGATAACCCAATTTTAGCTCCCCTGCTCTGGCTTCCTAAAAAATTAAATGTAGAATTGATTTTTAAGATTTCATTACATTTTATATTGCGGTTCATATTTTCTCTGCTGAGCTCAGACATCCATAAACTCAAACAGTACTACCTCAAGATCAAACAAAAACCTGACTGAGGTCAAAGTCAGATATAAAATTGTCCAGGAACTTTAAAAAAAACAAAAACGTATTTATTTGTTGCTCTTTACTTTCACGAGCATCCTCTCCACCAGGATGTCCTGATTCTAGACGCACCTGAACAGCTCACTGTAAACTGAGTGTGTATGCTCAACACACACATGCTTATTTTCATTAAAGAAATGCAAACAAGCCGGAGAGTTTTTTTCCTCTATCCAGAGTGAAAACGCAGCCAGACAGTCTGAGACTAGTGCTGCTGGGAGTTATAATGTACAACATCTACACCAGGATAAATTGTGATTTTAAAAGCTGAAGCAAATTATCATTTTGCATCTTGATTTATTTGTTCCATTGCAAATGATTTGCTGATCAGGCAATTAAATCTGTAATCAAATTGAAGAATGTTTTCATCAAGACAGATGCAGTGCAGTCCCTTATTTATTATTCTTTCAGCATGTGGACTTTAAAGAATAAAAAATGTGGCTGAATTGAAAGGGACTTTCAGCTAGACAGTCTATCAGTCCTCAGAGTGCATCACATGGTCCAGTCCTCAGCCTTTGCAATTAATAAATCCCTTTCCTTAAAGTTACACATTTATATCTGAATATATATTCATTGAACACAGTGTTTGCTTTTCTAAATATTGAATTAAAAGAGGATGTTATTGTTAAAATAAAGCAACAATTTGGATTTAAAAATCTAAATTATTTTTCTACAATAAATAGGTATTACTTAATAAGAGTTCAACATTAAAAAAATCAAATCTGCTTCTTCTGGACCGTGTGTGTGTTGATTGATCACATTTGATTGACAGCATAAGGTAACAACTGTCATCAGATTGTGATTTGTGAAATCCTGATTGGTGACATCATGTTTTACCAACAGAGCCCCGCCTATTCCAAACCACTGACAAGAGTTCAGATAAAAACAGCACAGACAGAAATATCTCCAGTGGAAAAAAACGAAACAACCCTGTCTTATAAAAATGACGTTCCCATGGAACTAAACCTCATTCTCAGTTACGTTTTGAGGGAATTTTCAGGCGCACGTTTGGAAACAGTCGCAGTAATTAATGTGAATTGAAACAAAACTGCTTGGATAGGTTTAGGAAATGATCATAGTTTCGGTTAACATAAGTATGTTTGCTACATGACTTAAGTTACGTACGTAAATTAAGTACATTACGTAAATCAAAATTACGACTTTTGTTTTCACACGGAACATGAACAGTGGCCTCCTGGGTGGAAGTCCTGAGTTTGTTTAACCCAGTGGTTCCCAAGCTGGGGGGGGGGGGGGGATGAGTTATAACGGGGGAGGACGCAGCAAGGCTAAATATAAATGAATGATGCATGGTCCTGCTGCAGATGATGAATCCACACCAAACATCACAAGTACCAAAACAAAGAGAAGAACATTTGATGAGGCATAAAAATTGGCACAGTGAAGTTGCAGTTCTGTATTAATTGCAGGCAATGTTTCAAAGAAACATTTTGGGAACCACTGGTTTAACCCATCCATCCACGCTGATCTCATCCCTCAAAGACAAACATAAACCCGGGTTAAAAATGCATTTCCCTCGAAACATGATTGAGAATGGAATAGTTTTTAACCAAGAACTACCCTAATGCCCTTAAAGCCATGAAAGCTTAAGTCCAGTTATTCCATACAGTATCATCACTGTTTCAATGGTGGATTATCTCATTTGGGAATGAGCCTCTTCAGTTCCAGGCCACTCGTTTGGCCTCCCATCGCCTCAGTGGCAGATGCTCGCCCTGCTGTGCCCTTCCTACAACACACAGCCATGTATAATACAGACTCTGGCAGGAGGCTGTGTTGTTCGCAGAGGTTGTTTATCACACACAAGAGACTGTGCTTAAAACGCGGAATGCCACCCAGAGTGCTCCATTATCGTCCCCATCCTGTCGCTCCTCAAAGGACCACCTGTTAGCAGCGGCACATGAAAGTGTGAGAGAGGAAAACAGGGCACTGCTGTGCAGAGATACTCGGTCCCCCTCCATCACCGCCTGCCTCCTCTTTCACATGACAGCTCTATTCAGGCCTTAGGTTTGATAGGGTTGACGCATGGTGCCTTCTGTTTCTATGGAGGCGTCGCATCTTTCTTTTATGTCTGGAAAATTAATTTTTTGAAGGGTCATGCCGTTGCTGTGTTGCTGTTATCTCCAGCTCAGTTGATTCTATTTCTTTGAGAGTTAATCCTAAATGAGATAAACTGGTAGAGACAAGGAATGGATGGATCGGCTTTTTCTTCTTTTGAGGAATAATCCACCAAAAATGTGTCTCAGTATTTTATACTCAAAGGGTAGATTTATTTTGAGGAGCATGTCTATAAAGCAGTAGTTCAAGATTTTGGGAGTTATGCTTATTTGCTTTCTTACCCAGAGTTAGATGAGAAGAACAATAGGGTACCAGTTAGCTTAGCTTAGCACAAAGACTGGAAACAGGGCTAGCCTGGCTGTGTCCGAAGGTAACAAAAATCACCTCGAAAGCTCAATAATTAACACACTTTATCTTGGTTTTTTAATTTGTACAAAAACCAAAGTATAACAATGACAAAAATGTTCATCATGTTGTCCATCCACGTCGTTGTTCCCACAACCCCGGTCTCTTCAATCTGCATACAAAAAGCATGACTTTACACTTTCAAATTGCATGCAGCGTATATGCTAAAGTCCAATTTTGCATGCAGGAGATACACCAATCCTTCCTATTACCTTCTGTGGAGAGTAGATGCGTCCAAATACCAGGCATCACTTAACGGTCATGATATCACCAGCGAAAAACCTAGGCTAATATTGTTTGGGGATAACATGCACATTTCATATAGGCTCTTCTGGAAGACATTCATAGTGTTGCACTTGGTCGTTCACAAAAAAGTGACAGAAATAGTTGTGTAGTGAATGAAAAAAGAGCGCTATAGGGAGAAAAGTTCAAACTACTTTGTCACCTGCACACACTTGGCCAATCGCTGCATGAGGCGGATGTGAATGTCGGACTGGAGGTTTTAGAAAGTTACAGAAATTGTTGGATACAGCCCCACCAATTCTGACATTGGAATGATGTTGGAGGAGTGGGTTTCTGAAGCTGTTCGACCATCCGATAAGCAGTTCTGATGGAGTGGTACCTTAAGTTTTTGTTTGGACAGAGGAAGTTGTTCCCCCTGTTTTCATTCTTTATGCTATAACCAGCCGCTGGCTGTAGCTTCATATTTACTGCACATGCAGCCTTGAGAGTATCTTCTCATCTAACTCTCTGCAAGCAAGCAAATAAGTCTATTTCCCAAAATGTCAAACTATTCCTTTATGTCCAAGAGGGAAGTGATGTGATCCCAGTGCCCCAGCCCTCAGTTAAGTGTGGACGTTTTCTTTGTTTTCTTAAATTAAATGACCCTTTTGGCCATACAGGGTCCAGTAGCGGCACCTCATGTGTCAAACAGACAGCGTAATCCTGGCTAAACACTTTTGTGCGTGACACGGCCGATCGCCCCCCCTCGGCACTCTGAAGGCCTGTTTGGAGATAAAGGTCTCACCTCAGCAGCCAGCCTCACACTCTTGTTTGCAAACTGCACAGCTGGTCGAACTCCCAGAGGCCAGCCGACGCAGTCTGCCTCTAAATCCCTCAGGGCGCTGCATGCACTCGCACTGCAAATTTCCCCCGACATCACCAGCATCCCACACACACACACACACACACACAGACACACACACACACTGCCGCCTCTGTCCTGTTTTTTAGAAACAACTAAATGATCCACTGTAAACCCAAAGGATGTGTGATTTCAACTTGGTGTGTGTCAGTGTGATGAAAGAGCAGAGACCTTATCAACCCCCCCTAACTCCACCTCACACACACACACACACACACACACACACACACGCACACACACACCATCACCAGCAGCTCAATACTTCTCCCTCATTGATTTTCTGTATGCCCTGCACCACCGTTTGTCTTTTAACACAAAGGAGTCGCCTGCCACAGCACCATAATGGCGTTGTGTGTGTCTGTGGCGATGGATTGTCTCTGCATATTAAAGTGGAGGACAAAGCAAAGCAAATCATATTTAGAAACAACACCAAGACCTGTCATCTGATCTTACATCATGACATGACAGTTTTTTTTTTAAATGAGAAGAACTGGCCTTCCCTTATGTAGTGTTGTGAATAAAAATGACAGAAAATTGGGATTTTGAGATTGCACACACAATGAGGTGAAGACCATGTGTCCACCAAAATGAAAACACATCACACATCTGTTTTCCAGTACACCATGCTTTATTTACCTCACCCAATGATTTATTTCAGCGGTCATGTCTTCGGGTTAGAGCTGGGCAATATGGCCAAAATCTAATATCCGGATATAGATAATACATACCACGATATAGCATGTTTTCTGGTAATTCATGAAATAAATAGTCCATATGAAATAACCACATAGTGAAGCCTATTTTTGTATAGCTACTCCATATTACATGTTAGCAAAACAGTAGTCTGGTTTACTGGATGTATAGTGTGGGGATAAAGCCTGACAACCAGCGCATCTCTCAAGTGCCAGATGTCAGGAGGCCCCTTAACCTATCTCCACTATATATATATGTATATGTATATATATTTTGCAAGGGCACCGGCACTTTATCCAGGGCTTAGCACAGCCCAAAACAAGTGTGATTGGTTTAAATAGAAGCCAGAGCATTTTTTTTCCCCTATCCCAGAATGTTAACTCGTCAGCACCAGACCATAACCAGCACTGACACAGCACTGTGGAGGTCTGGCAATGCAAGACTAGCAAGACAGCACATATAAGTTCATTGCATTAAACATCAGTTTGAGGGATTTATATGTAATTATATGTAACATTTATATATCGGAAAAAGACTCTCATATTTTAAAT
Organism: Heterobranchus longifilis; assembly: GCA_028570985.1. NCBI lineage: Eukaryota > Metazoa > Chordata > Actinopteri > Siluriformes > Clariidae > Heterobranchus > Heterobranchus longifilis. The sequence continues at coordinate 2,362 of JAOVVB010008359.1, read as the reverse complement.
ATATTAATATTTCAAACTATAGTCTCTCCCTAATGCTATAATCATTCAAAATACATGTTCAAATAAATGTCATTATGAGTGCAAATACACCTTTAGTGGCATTAAATCTAAATTTAAATTGACTGGAACCTTAAGATGGGAATAAAAAACTCAACACCATCATTTTATTCACGTTTGAAGAAGGTGCCGGGCCCTTAATTCAGACACACAGAGCCTCATATTTCACTTCAGTCACACCTCACAGGTATGTTGACTCTTGTAATGAAAGGTACGGTCGGAGGGCTCCCGAGACCCCTGAATAGACTGCCATGAAGGATGTGTGTGCAGTATCTCATACTGAGTGGAATGAAGGCTGGGATGTCATTTCTAAAGAGAGGCACAAGTGTCCATCCGCCTTTTTATCGCCTCCTCAAACCCACCAAGTCCAGATAAATGGGCCTCCAGAGGCCGAGAGCGATGTAGTCTCCGGTGATAGGACGAATAATTACAGTGGAAGAGTGGACACAAAACCTGAGGACATCTGTCATTTCAGATAGGGACTTCTGCATTGAGGGTCAAAGTTAGCTGAAGCATGCCCTTTTGAGGGATTTTACACTCATTGAGAGATAGTTTCCCAGAAGAAAAAGCCCTGTGTTCATTTGTTTACACAGCAGAACGAAAGATTACAGCTTCCTGATAATTTGTTGTGTCCTTTCAAAACTCTACTTGTGTGAATTAGGCAGTATGGGTAAAAATCTGTAGTAAATTACTTTCTTGATTATTCGATTTATGATTTGATTCATAAAATGTCAGAAAATAGTGAAAAAATGTGATCACTGTTTCCTGAAACTCAAAGTGACATCTTCTCATTGCTTGTTTTGTCTGTCCAACAGTCCAAAACCTCAAAATATTCAGTTTACAATCATATGATTCTTTGTAATTGTTGAACATTATGCACATGATAATAAAGAACTTGAAACTTGGAACTACTCATGCAGTGCCCGTTCAAAACTCGTCTGTTTGGAACAGGCCGATTGCTTAGCCTGTGGTATTGCTGCTTGCAGCTTTCTCGAAAACTGCTCCTCCAAACAACAGGTCCCGAGCTATACACCTGCCATGACAGCTAGCTATTTGGGACCAGGCTATTTCCAGGAACACAAGCGTTCATTCCGAAAGTTACATCGCTGATGCTTGAAATGTTTGCTACAATGTAACAATATTCAGTCTCTTCGGTCTTTCTTCATCTATTTTTGAACAGCAAGCAACAGAAAGTGATGCTGTTTGGCAGTTTAACAGTTAATAGGGGTCCCCTCTCAATACACTACACAGTGTACATAAAGCACTAAGAATACGTCCCGTAAATCTCAAGAGCTCGCACTCAACACTGCACTTCCTTGGGTGCTCAGCAATGCATCCGCCAATCGGCTGAAAACTCCAGAAAATCGTAGGACAGACAGAGACTCCTTCCATTTTTGTTAGATGAGACAAAGAAAGGCAGCAAATCCTCATAAATGAAAGTAATATTTGTCATTTTTTTCTTCAAAATAATTGTCAATTAATTTTTTGTTTCAGCCAGTTCACTAATCAATTCATTTACTAATCGTTTCAGTTCTGAATATAATCCTTCAAAATTGGTTTAACTCAGGAGAAGTCCATCAGATTGTTTCATGAGATCAAATCTACCTAAAGTTTCAGTGTCAGTTATTCGAATGCAGTATTGAGATGTATTTCCTCTTTCCAGCAGGTGGCGCTGTGCTGTACAGACAATGGCTCTCTCCCGGAGTCTTCTCCTGGCGTTCTTGTTTGCCGCCCTGACACTGTCACACAGCGCTGAGCCCGGAGCTCCTCACGGCAAGAGGAGACAGGCACAGACCTCCGCAGGTGGCAGCAACGCCCTACAGCACCCGCTGCAAGGTCTACAGGGCCACCGTTACAGCAGGGACCGCGGAGGGCACGGGGGCCAGGGGGCCCGCGTTGCCAAAGGTGGAGCCGGGCTGCTCTCCCACAGGCCCCTGCACCCCCTCGCCCGGCCTGAGGATGATGGGACGGGCCTGGAGAGTTTGAGCCCGGTGAGACTGGAGATGGGCCCGGGCAGGGACAGAGACAGAGTTCGAATGAGTATGAAGAGTCCATCCCAGGGCCGGGAAAACCAGCTCCTGGGGACACGCAAAGGAAGGGGGCATGGACACGGGAATGGGCATGGACACCATTTCGAGCACAGGAGACAAGGCAGCCGGCGTGACAAGGAGCGGCATGGAAAAGGTGAGTTGATTCAGATCATAGACTGTAAAGACGGACAGCCCGAGAGCTCCCCATAAGTGAAGCCAAAACATCTGGATCTCCCCCTGGTGGCTGGCTGCAGTATAGGTCATAAGCCCCGCCT
>JAOVVB010008330.1:0-16887 GCA_028570985.1 Heterobranchus longifilis | reverse complement strand
TAACAGACCTCGGAATGTGATGATTGACCAATCAGAATGCAGTATTCAACAAGGCCATGTAATAAAACCTAGTAATAGGCCTATAACAGAATTCCACATTTTTACAGGTTTGCCAACTCGCTCTCGCACTACCAGAGCAAATCTTATGCCAAATAAGAGGAAGCCTCAGTCACTCCCTTGTGAAAAAACATAATTATTCATAGGTTTTCTCTGCACACAGGTCTGAACATCAGACTTTCTCTGCACACAGGTCTGAACATCAGGCTTTTTTCCAGACCCTGAAGCACACAGTTAGTTGACAGACTGCTCCAAAATCACAAAACACCTTTCATGTATGTCCAGTTTGGCCTCACTTTGCACTTCAATTTCACATCTATGATACATTGAAGCAGGTGGCCGTATGAAACCTCAAAAGCAACCGTTGCAATCTGCCATAAAACGGAAAGAAGAAGAAGAAGAAGAAGCAGCTATGCACGGCTGAAGCAGGAATTACCATGACATTTCCATCATAAATTGATGCAGAAAAGGCACAAATTGGTAAATAAAATACATATTCAACAGAATGCAAGAAATTAAGTGTTTTGACGCTCAGTTTCCTGAGGGTGGACCTACAGACCTGATGTTTTCAGAGAACCATTTGAAAAGCCATCGTTGGAAATGGCTTGGAAAAGGGCAAGCATTTTCAAAAAAATACCTGACAGGTGATTGGACGAACCATCTGTCTATCAAACTCATGCCAGTCAGGAGAAGTGCAGAAAAGCCTGCAGTGCTGTAGTTTGCTCTTCTTTCAATGAAGAAACATTGTGATATAACCGATGCTATTGCAGTATCGCAGCATCTACGCGGAGCCAGCGTTGTTGTTTTGAATGAACAGTCGTGCAGCTCACACAGATAAACCATGCCTGTACCTGCCGGTACCGTCAGCTCCTCACAGGACGCTGATTGGTCCGGACAGATCTGTACCGGATCCGCGATTCTTGTGTGATCTCATGATATTGCGAGAATTCAGCTGCCACGCAAGGTAACCACAGCCCCCCCCACTTAATAAGCCTCCACTGACCCTAAACCCGTCCCCGATTCTCAGCATACAGTCTACATTTATGACTGTATTACATTAGATTAGATAATACTTTACTGTCAGATCAAGTCTGCCATTTTTCTTGCATCTCAGCAGCTCCATTTGCAACATAAACAAACATTTGACATGAGAAAAAGAAGGTGCATACATTGAACATTACAGTCACAGAAGACAATATATTCAAGATTCAAGATCATTAATCATATCTGGGATTATGCTCCATCATGCTCAATGACCTCTCCATTGTTGCGGTGCTTCACACTTTTCAATACACCTATTGTATTGGCTGTTTCCTGCCGTTATCGGCTGCTGACTCCTCGCGTGATCAACAACTGCTTCAAGCAGAATGGATGTCACGACCTTGTAGCTCACCTGCCTCATATGCAAGACCTTACTGCAGAGACCCGGATTCAAAACTGGCTTGTGGCAAACCAAACCTGTGGCCTGTGATGTTTTAACATAACACAAAAATCACTAAAACCAATGGGGAACAGAAGCCTGAGTATTGATGAACTCTGGGGCCAGGCGTGTATTTGTGGGTAGAATTCTAATTAAGGCGGCGATCAGACACAACACGCTTTTTGACGCGAGGCGCACCACGCTGCCTTTTTGTTGAAGCCAAACTCGATCGGACAGAGTGCTTTTTAGCAGCCTGCATGGGGCTGCTTTCTGTAGGCCGGATTGTTTTTCCTCCAACAATGCAGGGTGAGGACCTGAGGGATACTTTGCTGATTTAAATCCAGCTCCTTGGGCAGTATATGTGTGGCACCAGTCCACCGAGATCGGACACTGCCCACAAGATGACACAGAGCTGGTTTTAAATCGCCAAAGTATCCTGTTAGAAAGTTGAGGCAACAGTTTATTCAGATATGTCTTGCAGCTTGCCTAGGGCGACGTTGAAAGTGAGTAGCTTACAAACCACGTACCTCCCACTTGTTGTCATCGCGACCACAGAAGGCTCGTCTCTGATCGGACAACGGGAAGAAACGCTTCATGACGTCGGCGTTGAGTTGAATTTTTTCAACTTGCTGCATTCAGGTCGCTCCTTTAAAAACACGAGGTGCTCAACAACACAAAAGCAGCATGCAAAACACTTCACTCTCATTGAAAACAATTTTTAAAAAGCTGTCCCATGCTGCTAAAATGCATGCTGTCTGATCGGAGCCTCAGCAATCCTGTGCAGGGAGAGACAATCAAGTGAGATTCAACTCTTCTTTGTTTGGGAGGGAAGATGGAGACACACTTTTCTAGTTATATTATGTATTTTGAGCCATATTTTGCATTTGCATTATGCTTACCTTGTTCAATGTGGCAGTGGTTTAAAGTGCATCAATCTGTTGTCGGCATTTATCTCGTTTTAGCACAGTGTGCTCTGCACTAATAAGTCTGTGGAAGAACGCAAATATGATGTTGCAATATTGCATTATTTTCCCCGTCACACTCCCTGACACCAGGTCATTTCAGTTTTTATCCAGTGAGAATTTACAACAAGTCCTCCAAACCATACGACCATGCTTGTCGTTTGTTGCTGCTCTCTAATGAGCGTTTTACTGAAATAACGGGACACGAGCCTCGGTATCCTGGGTGAAAGTCCTGTGTTTGTTTGGCCCACCCACCAGCCCTCATGCCTGCCCTTAGCGTGTTTGTCATTCTAAATACTTGGTCACATTACTTACAGCTTTTTGGCACCATAACACAGCAGGGAGACAATAAAATGTAAATATGGGTCGTAATTACTCTGACCACTAGGGGCGCTATTTCAGTAAACGCTCATATGGGTCGTATTACAGAGTAGGAAAAAACATCAACTGCTGTCGTTTTCCTCTGGACGACAGGCTGAGGATTTAACTGGAGCAGCATGTCTGCAGAAATGATTACAGATCATTGTTACTGAAACGTGGCAATTAAAAGAATGCACATTTCAAAACGCACATAAACAGTTTTTTTATGTTCTGTGGCTGAGAAACGATGCCATCCATATGGAAATAAAGAACCAGGAAAACAAACACGAGCCTCGGGGAAGTAAAGACACGTTGCCCACATGTGTCACGACTAATGTGCCTCCCTGAGCTCTCGCTGCTCCTCACACACAGCCAGAGCAGCGACGCTTACACTGGTCGTATTTGATCTGTTCTTAAAATACATCAGGTGCATTCTTTTCATATGTGAATATACATTGGCTGTTGTTTGGGGTGACTTCTGTTCTCTCCTCTCTCCTTTTCATCGCTGTATTTTCTTATTACAAGAATAAAGAAGGTCCAGATGGAACCGCTGATTTAACTGCGGACATGAAACTGTGAGTCGATAGAGAGCAGGTGTCAGGGTATTCAGCAAATGAAATCCTGCAGTGGTACTTTGTGTCTCCTATACCTCCTACAAGAGTGCACTTGCTGAAAGGCAGCCAAGCCTTCTCATTAGCAGTAACAGTGTGTCATCAACTTTCAGTGTGACATGAATTCCCCCTGGACTGAAGAAAGAAAGTAAGAAATAAACACAGGGACAAAGAAACGTATAGATAATTAGAAGAGAACAAGCTGAGAGAGATACAAAATGTGGCAGAAGATTGTTTGGTTCTTCTGTATTGTATAAGAAGCAAAACAACCAAGTTAAACACAACTATAGTTATGTTTAAATTGGTTGTTTTGTCTGACTAACACCTGAAAACTCAGAAGTATTTCAACAAGTCCTCGACCATATGTGTCGTTTGTTCCGACTCGAACAACGATCCATTCGAGCGTTTTTCGCACTTATTTTTGTCAATCCACAAACCATTTCAGCTGTAAACTGCCATTATCCCAAAACCACTCAGCTGAAATCCTGTCATTGGTTTAAATAAATGTCTTTGTTTCTGATTTCCACTCTCTTAATTAGTCCTAAATGAACGTTTGTCTGTCTGTTGCACTTCTGAAAACAAATCACATCGACGAGGCCCCATGTGCAAGGCAGCAATCCTTACAAGTATTCAAAAGCTTTGTAGCATTACAGTCACAACAGACTTCAGATAGTGCTTCACAATAAAGGACCAAGAGAAAGAAATAAGAACATAATATTGAAATCCATCTTTTTCTTCCTAAATACCTCAGCTCTTTATAGAACCATTACTTATTTAACGCTACACTTTAAAATAGCTGTAAACTTCCCATTAATGTTTTTTTTTTGTTCTGTAAAGTATTGTTGCAAACTTACTGATATCTCAGAATATCTAGATATCTCACTGATACCTGGCCCATTACTGTATATGCTATGTGTATGTTATTTTACACATATGCTGCCGTAACTGCTCAATGCAATGCATTCTAATAGATTGTTCATATAATCATCACAAAATAGCACACCTAAACGTTACATTTGCGGTTTTAAACATGCCGTTAACGTCGTAAACACGGACGTTGTGGCGGTAGGTTTAGGTTTAGGCAACAAAACAACTTAGAAAAAAGGTTGTGGTTTGGGTTAAAATCACTATATTTGAAACATTAAATTACTACAATGATGACTTTTAGTTTCAAACCGAACATGAATCACATGAATTCTCCTGGGTGAAAGTCCTGTATTTGTTTGACACATCCACCACCTCCCCCTCCCGCCCGAAATACTGTTACACAACTTCCTGCTTTCTGGTGCAATTTTATCTACAAACACTAGAGGGCGCTGCCTAATAATAAAACACAAATATGGGTCGTAATTACTGCTTGAACAAACGATTAATGCTGTCGTTTTGCTCTGCAGGACAGTCTGAGAAATTGACAACATCTGGAACCAAGATTACAGCTTTCTCTGAGCTCAGCATGTAGCTACAATACGTAGCAGTTTATGTAGCTAATGTAGTAGCATATAAAGAAATCCAGCACAGGTTGACACAGCACAGCACAGCCTGAGCCGAGTAGAACATAATTGTTGGAAATGGTGTGTTCAGAACAGTCTGAAATCGGTGAGGTTTTTGCTCACTGGGAGCACTTTTACACACAGACCTCATTATTTGAAGCTCTGGCAACATTTTTGTAACATTATGACGGAAAATAAGGGAAAGCATAATAGGTCTCCTTTAAGCTTAACCCGCCTCTGACGAGCATCATTTCATCTGCCAAAATAGTAATGTTGGCATGATAGATTCAGTCTCTAATTTCATATTTTCCATCCCTACTACATCACACACACCTCCCTCTCAGAATATAACAGACAGGGCAGCTGCTCTCGCTCTGCCATGAAGTGCCCCCCTGTCTAATGAAAAGGCCCAGGAACATGACGGGGTGAGTGCTTACCGTCTCCTCCACCAACACTGTGGAGTAAAACTTTGGATGCTTCACTGGGCTCCCAGCACGCAGATTAGAAAAGGATATTGAAAAGAAAGAGAGTGCAATAGAGCAAATGGTATAAGGAGAGAGAGGAGTAGAGGAGAAAGAAAAACTGGCACAATGAAAATGAAAGAGCAAACCAGAAGTGATAAGGTGGAGAGAAACAGGTGTGTGTGTGTGTGTGTGTGTGTGTGTAAGAGAGAGAGAGAGAGAGACAGAGAGAGAGAGACAGTGAAGTGAATCAATAGAGGATTATTTCACGCCCGGCGTGTACCAGCTCTTAGCTACAGTGTGAGAACAGCTTTGCTGATGATAGTGTGAGACCGAGCGTCGCTTAATTAAAACGCAACCCTGCCTGACCTTGTCCCTTGTAGCCTGACACACACACACAGGCAAGCATACACATTCACGCAGAATCATATTTAAACACGGACACACACCGATGCACACAAGTTCACACTTAACACGAGCTCAAAGTTCAGTCCACGCAGATTAAAATTAAGTAGTTCACGTTCATAGTTCACGATTTTTGCTCCCAGCTGTTGTTTTTCAGTAGAACCTCCTCCTGGATGCTTTAACTCGATGTGTCATTTCAGATTTGTTGACAATGTGGCAGACGTTCAGGCTTGTTTTTTCAGACCCGACGAGCACAAACTGCATAAAAAGTGTGAGATTGTTTCCGTTGTGTCTGATTTGTTGATAAAACTCTCTCAAATGTTCATTTAAGATGGATTCAGCAGAACCAGCAGCTGCATCTGAATTGTCTGTTGCACTAGCAATAATCTCGCAATAATTTAGATTATTAACAGATTCTGCGGCTGAACGGTTTGGGAAAAATATGTAACTGCGATTATTTTGACTGATATTGCGATAGAGGGAATGATCATTTTTATGTAATTATTAACAAAAAAAAAAAAAAATATATATATATATATATATATATATAAATAATCATGGTGTGATTTTTGCGAGGATCTGTGAAGAAAGATTTTTTTCTTAAATCTGTAGAATACAATATTTAGGCTGGGACATCTCTACAGCACGACGATATTGAATTTAAAATTATATTTTTCCTGCATATGAATGAAGAATCTGTAGCAACGCAACAAGATTTGGGTAGCGGAAGTGCTCTAGTTTCTGTTGAGCCGGCTTTGGTTGCATGCAGGTAAACAGTCAAAAGAGGCAATCTCAGAACCCATCGGCTATCATTGACAATTTAGCTTTTTATTACCTTTTTGTTGTTATTAATCGGCATTTATATGCAGATATCAGTTTATAGAGATGTCGTCTTTCAACTCTAACTCCATTCATGCGTCTCAAATTGCTAATCGGACTGTAAATAATGACTTGGCCCGGATATCCACTGGTTACACCGGAAAGACCGAAACATTGGCCCCCAGAGGCTAAATTGTCGTAAGACCGATAGCTGATGGGTTACGAGATTGCACTGGCAACACTGACACGCCAGGTGCCATAAATCCTCGGGTGCCTTAAAACTGTGTGTGCGAGCATTAGTAACGCAAACTGATGCGTCACCATTTTAATGCACACTTACTTTCTCTTTAACACACTTATTCACAACCTGTCTGGATACTTATTTACATACAAACACACCTACATTAACATGGAACATATGGTTGGTGGAGAGAGACCAAAACAGAGCTAAAAAAAAGAAAAACAAAAGTGAATTTTGGACTTGCATTCGCCAGGTGGCCAGAAACCCGACTCCAAATAAATGCTAATGTAGCTCCGTAACTGCTGGATGTGTGAATAATAAGCTATTTGCAAAAAAGTCACCATATTATCTCAAAATGCGACATGTCAACGTTGTGTTTGCAGCTCGTTTCCACTGTGAGACGAAGCATTTACATCCAGAATTAATGACAAAATCATATTCTGTATTTTCTTTTGTTCCAGCTGAAGCTGTATGAGCGTCACACTGAGCAACATATTGAAATCAAAGATGCCTTGTGCATAATTTTACACATTTCCCTATAATTCAGCCTGACATATTTGATATCTTTAGAAACACTGAAATCTTGAATTTTAAATAAAGCTCTCTGGGTTATGCGGTCATAAGGATTTTCTGCACAGCATGAGTTTGTAAAGATGGGTCTGTCGGTGGGTCTGGCCAGGTTAACACATATTTAACATTCATGAACGGACATTATTCATGAGTTACCATTCGTGATGTAATCTCAAGAGAAGCGTGTATGTGATGTGTGTGTGTTTTTTGCTTACATACCCTGCAGTAGGAAAATATAAGACATTTGTACATGCTCATGATTAAAGCTTCAGTCAAAGCTCCAACTCCGGTGTTTACCTAATTTCAACATTCTTTGCAATGCAGAAAGTGTGTGCTGTGCAGTTTGTGTTTCTCTGTTTTTTTTGTGATTTGGCATCAAACAACCTTGGTTAGTGCTTTTTTTGGGATGCATTTAAAACATCTCTATAGCAGTAATTAATATATTTAACCTTAGACGACAAAAAGATGAACACTATTTTTATTTAGGCACTGGGGACTTCAGCTTTTATTGATATGATTTGGCAGGTTTATTCTTCAGACATTTTTTATAAAACTACAAAGTGTAAAGAAGTCTTAAGAGCGGGAAACATGCTTGGATACCATTTGTATTACTTCAGTAGTTGAACATCATTAGAATAATGGTCAAAGGAAGGGCAGCTAAAGTTAATAAACAGAGGTCAGCAAAACAGATACCATCGAATAATTATCTTAGCTGGAACAGAAGGTCACTGTGCCCTTTTTTAACTTGCATAATGTGGTCCACTGGCACAGGAAGCTTTCTGGAGAAAACATAGGCAGCCAAAGATTAGAAAGACTAATCACATTTTGCGGTTTCTCTCTGATAACACAATTAAACACTCATTTTGCCACCGACCACCACATCAAATTTTGTTCTGAAATTCAACACTTTAATGTTTCTAAAGTTTCTTTAAATAATTGTCAGTGACTTTTCGACCCATGAACATGGATTAGATCAGATCCGCACAGCAGCAATTTAGGCCTAGGCCTATTTAAAAAAGACCCATTTTTTAAAGCTGCTTCACCTGTTATTCCCATAATTTCCTTAAACAGTGGTGAAGAACACCAGGAGCAAATTCCAGTTTGAGTTGAGTTTTCATAAAAGTTAAATTATGAGTGGTGTGTTAACTACATGTCAAATTAATCAGAGCACACAAGGCTAAATAGTTACCATATGACCAGTTGCTGACAAGCAATGTTGCATTTAAAATGCTATTGTTTAAACAGAGTCCAGCACAGTAAAATACTCCGGGGCTACATTATAACTATCTCAGCAAACTTCACAGAGAACAATGAGAACATACAGCATCACCGATCTATTTTAACTGAATATTCTCTGCTCTATAGCTCAGCTAAAAACATAAAAACACAGAATCCGTTAGCGTGTCGTTCACTACCAAGTGTTATCTTCACTTCATGTTCACCTGACTTCACAACAGACACTCGACTGTCCTGCTGTTGTTACAGACATGTGAACTCACCACAGACACACTGAATATAGGGGAAACACTGCAATGGATATATAGCGTTATTTTTGTTATTAACAAAAATATATTTTGGGGGGAATTATACGGGAAACACTGATCCCATGTTATACAACCCTGCACTCTCTCAAAGCATTCTCATGCTTATCATACGAAAATGCATGCACAACAATTCATATGATATCATACGTGTTTTCCGCCCGTGCGTGCCCACACGTGCGTGCCTGACTCTCTACATGACGCACTTACTGACTTTGTTTTAATCATTTTAAACAGATTCAGAAACCAAATGCAGGGCAGGAGAAAATATTTCTGATCATTTTGAATGAACTGATTTCTACAACAGTTTGGTTTTGATAAATCTGAACCATATGGACAAAATAGCACGAGAGCTTGAGGAACAGAGTCGGTAATTAGGAAAAGATTGTTCTCCCATTTGGTCAAGTTTATGAGGCGTGCAGTAATCAATTTAAGTATATTGAAATATTTCTCCAACTCCATGTGCTGGTTATTAAAAGTTTTTGCTGGCTATCTAAACACAACATATTGGTTTATATAAATGTGATTAAGTCCCACATGCAAACATCTAGACACTCGAATCAACCAGTTTCCAGAGGTGGCTACGGCTCTTTGCAGATACAATATTTTTTGGGGGGGCTTCACTGTTAAGCAGCCTTCAAAAATACAGGTCTGCATCAGGAAACCCTGATCCTGCAGGATTTCTGTGCAGTGGAAAGTTAAAAAGTTAATGGTGTTGCTCATACACATCGCAGAAGATACAAACTTACAGTAAATGATAATAGCATCTCATACTTTCATGGAATTTCATGACTTATGAGTTATTACACTGCATTATTGAATTTTATAGGACAAACTGGATCCAAGTCCAGCTGCAGCAGCAAAGCAATCTAAGTTTGTTCCATGAGAAAACAAACCCTTTTTTCTTTTTTCTTTTTTCTCCTAAAATATTGGCAACAGGGTATGTGAGCAGAGCTTGCCTGGAGCTTCTCTCTGTGTCACCCCTAACAGCATTTTCATTTAGATTTATTTGCATAAATTTAACCACGTAACTGTTTTGCTGTCTGTGACTTTTAGACAGTGGAGATGTTCCAAAACGACTGACTTTATAGATGTGTTGTATGTCTGTGTGTCTGCATGACAGGAACTCCATTTTTTTTTTTGCTTTTCTTTCTTCTCGGCCCGCTGCTTTTTTTGATCTTTTGATTGCACATTTATGTCATCAGGAAAACCACAAATTTGATGAAACATTATCACTGGCTTCACACGACAGATCCACGTCTGTTCGCCTCATTTCCTGCGCTTCCTTTCACTGCCTTCTTTGATGCTTCTAAATTTCGCTTCTCATTGTACATCTGAAAGGCAGCATTCAACGCATTTGCCACGGAGCAAACTGGAACAGGTTTTCTCTTAGCGTGAGCAGAGAACAAGTGGGATAAAGAAAATGTCAAATATAGAAAATAGAAAACCTGGAGCAGCTGGGAGTGGAGAGATTAGGAGATGCGGGTGGGGAGTGGGAAGCAGAAATTGCTGATACTCGATTCCACTCACGTATACGCTGTTTGGCAGTCCTTATTACAAGACAACATAAATCACAGATTTCATATCCTGTGGCTTTAAATCAAACAAGAAAAGGGGAAGCTCATCCAGGCAAGGAATTACCTATTTGTAGAAACCACACACATGTAAAAGAATGCATAATCACCGAGGCCCATGTACATGTTACCTATCATAAATTTGAGTGTGTAATCGTGCACACACACAGAGAATCACACAAACAGCAGGGAGTCATTTGCCGTTGCTTATTAAATCCACCTACAAGGTCTGTGGATTATCATGAGCAACCATGATTTCTGGAAAGAGACATTACTGTTGAGTTTTTAAATTTCTTTATTTTTTGCTTTGAGCACCACAACACCCGCTTCCAATGTTATCACACGATTTAATGCGCTGATAGCATGCTTATCATCCTGATACACATGGGTCAGTAGGTTGCATTTAATGCAGGTTGCAAGTTCGTGAGGCTTCGGTTTCACTTTAACTATAAACATTACTTCGTGACTGCATCTGAGTTTCGGTAGGTTTAGAAAAAAAAACATCTAGATTTCAGTGACTTTTGTTAGGTGTAGGCACGGAAAACACGTCGGTAAGTTTCGAAAAAAAGCATCATGGTTTGGATTTGGACTCCGGTCTCCCTTGTGAAAGTCCTGTGTTTTAGGACCCATCAATCTCCCTCCTTATGGACGCTCTCTATACATCATCATGTGGCTTCCTCGGTTGCGCCAGTCACAATAACCGTTAATGCAGTAGGTTGTCAGCCCATTCAATATGCTGATAACCACCTTCTGGACACAAACACACCGGCTCACACTCATGCATGCATGCCTATGTGATTCCAATGTAAATGCAAATGCTTTGGCGCTCATGCTTTACCTTTACTACCTCTCCTCTTGTCTTCTCCACATTTCCTCTTTCTTAATTAGTGCATCTATATCTCTTTCTGCAGTAAGACACACACACACACACACTCTCCTGTCGCAAACACTCCTTCATTATTCCCCCGAGGGTGTAAATGTGTCTCTATCTTGCCCGGCCCCTCTCTTTAAATATTGATACTCTGATTCTCTCCATATTAGCAAATGGCTGTTGATCACAGACCTTTGCGAGAGTGTGTGTTCGTGCCACTGAACCTTAATGAGGCAGGAGCAGATGAATATTTAATATCCCCAACACATTCCATCACCATAAATGCTTTTATGTGCCTATTAGCCCCGCAGAGATTTCCCGGTGTGTCCTCCCTCTCGCTGACTCAGACCGGCAACGTTGCCAGATTCTGCTTCTTTGAAAACCAAAACCTGCATTTACTTTGTGAGCAACTTGATCAGCAAGGTCATTTCATTCCTATCGAGCAAAACCAGTGAAACCATGTGTTTACAGTTAATAAGCTCATGTTATGTTAAACTCACACAAAGCTGACAGAATTGGTGGATCAGTTACTTTAATCCATATTGGTGTTAGGTGTAAGCAGCACTAATCGACTTGTCACTTATCAAAATGATATATCATGAGGGTATGATGTGGAGTCACGGTTGAGTTTAGTGGTTTAAACACTGATGGAAATGACAATTAGTTTAGTAGTGGGTTTTGTTTTTAAAGAAATTCTTTTCATCATGTTGATATTATACCCAGTTATTATGGTTTTTATTGTCCTCTTGATAGTTTAACAGATCCACCTAAAAAAAGAATTTTCCAATTAGGCTTAATGCACTGGTTAACACGGCACGGTCCGTGTGGTAGCAAGACAACAACATGACAAGTTAAACTCTGGAACATTTCACTGAATGAACGCAAGAAAAACCACAACGCTCCTTCAGGACCAACCAACTGACACAAACTTCCTGTAAATGTTGCAGTAAGTTTGCAGTTGTTTGCAGTCTACAGTAAATCCCAGAAAGCCCATGCTGCATACTTACTAACTTCCATTGATGTGATATAACATTTGAATTATCTGCTCCATTTACTGTTATTGTTCTGACCTACATAACTGATAAACTTGCATACAGTAACTAATGAACTTATTTCTTAGGCTACATCCACACTAATACGTTTTCATTTTTAAATGCAGAACTTTTGCTACATTTACGGCTATCATCCACACTACTCTGGTGTTTTTGCACCCCTAAAACAGAGACTTTTGAAAACACTGCTGACCCAGTTTGAGTTTGGAAACTCCAGGGAATGTGCTTTAGGGACGGGTGGAGACTTTGCACGTTGGATTTCTGATTGGGTCTTATGTTCAACGTGTAATTCAACGTGGATAACGAATTACAGGCGTTGCTGAGCTTGTTGTCGATGCTAGCAGCTGTTGTGCAGTGAAATTCTGCATTTTTACTGCCTACATGCACAGGAGGCTGTTATTTGAGCAATATTCAACAATTCCCGTGTCCAGCTGCCACGTGCATGCCCAGTGTACATTAATGGTCACGTGATGTGCATTTTCAGGCACGTTAGCACACACAGAGATTGAAACAGTGCTAAAATACTCATGAGGACGGAGATCGTTTTTGTTTTAAAACACTGTTTTAAAATGCAAAAGATATTAGTGTGGACATATTGTAACCTTACACTGCATGGATGCACTGCAGGGTTAATTAACAATCTATCTTTATTTTCTTATATATTTTCTTTTGCTGGGGACACAGACCAAAACGACCCTAAAAGCTAATGGTTACATTATGCTTGTGTGCATTTGTGTGCCTCTATATTAGTGAGCTTGCACATAGTGTTTATGCATGTAAAGATTTTAATATTTGACTGAATAAGGGTGCTGTTATCTCACTTTATTGCACTGTATCTTGCACTTCAGCCTTGGCAGTGATGTAAATCTGGGATAGTTGATTCCCGGAGAAAACTGGAGCTGGGCTGTTTATTTAATCACTTTTATTAGGTGCAGGGACAAACATTCTTCATAATATCTTCTCTGGATGAGTCTTCATATTAAAAAAAAAAAAAAAAGAGTGCTGCATCCAGAGCACTAATGTGTTGAACACGGCTTTCATGTGTAGAAAGACTGCAATGTCACAGTCACTTGCTGAAGTTACTTGTTGAAAATAGAACGCACACATCCAGTATCCAGGGATAGAAGACAGAAATGAAATAGGTTTCTATACAGCAAATATTTCTGCTGTCACATATTCAGATGACATAAGCATTCAACTGCTTGTGTGTCAATCAAGGCTGCCAACATTCCCCAGGAGGATTAAAGGAGTGTTTTTAAGAGAATGAAATGGAGTTAGTCTTCTGTGTGGGAGGGATGTGCCAAGTGGCAGACATGTGGTGTGTGTGTGTGTGTGTGTGTCCTCGGGGTGAGGGCAGGAATACAGATAAAGTTCCTCTCGCTGTCGGAGTGGAGTGGATGTGATCATGAGGGAAGTGCGTGCCGCACGGTGCCTGGCTGTGTGTGATAAAGACACAGAGAGGAGACTGTGGCAAGATGCATAGCAGGAATTAAAATGGGCATCGGCATATGTGCACACAGAAACACTCTCACACGCTCAGTATGTCACACTTGCAACCTCGCACGCATTCTTTTGCTGATTTGCCACTCGGCACACAGCAGCCAGAACACAAGGTGCAAGCTGTAACATTAAAAAGCTATTAAGCTATCATTAGTGGCACCATGGCTGCCCAGTGTAAGGCCGCGAGCCCTGACAGCAACCACAATCCACCGTTATAGCATCTGAACACACTTTAATGAACCCACTGTGTCTCAGAGATTAGCCACAGCCCATATGCCAGAGATAAGCCTGGCCCCTTCCCTGTACTGCCGCCACACATGGAGAGCCACGGACAGGGAGGGGTAATAGTAAACACGTAGTAGTGCGAGCCTCAACAGCAGCAAAGTGATTTATATTTGGGGACGGTAAAAGCGCTACATTTCATGATAAACAACTGGTGGAGAAAATGCACAATCAGGGTTATTTGTAAGAGAGAAAGGGTGTACTACAGAGATGGTTTGCTGTGAGAATTAATCTCCCAGCATCTGCTGCTGGTTTTTGATTTATTGAAAGGTATAAATATAACATTTGTATGGTGAGTCGTTGTATGGCTTTGTTAGTTCATCCTTTAAATCTATAATAGCTTTAGGTCACCCTCAGTTAATGTGTGTGCATTAACAATCCTGTTAACTGATTCATTGTTGCCAAGCTAATGATAATTAGTGCAATCCAATTCTAGTCATTAAATGTGAAAATGGCATCTTCCATTTGTAACTGCAACGGTTTTGTTTATATTTTGGGAATCCAGGTGATATTACAGGACACGTTTTATAAGTCTGATTTAATCTGGTCATGTAAAGGGCAACTTCTGAATAGCAGAGAAGCAGCATGCTGTCCTCAAAAGAAAAACATAATGGCGAGCTGCTGTAGAGAGGATTGCTGTGTTTTACTGACCCACTGATGTGAAAAGATTGAAAAAGCTGCATGTTTCCGCTTTCAAACACAGAATTTAACAAATCAAATTGATGTCACTTGAGTCAGAGTCAGTTGGGGCTGAAGTTTGGAAATGAAAACATCTGGGGATGTGGAGTTAAAAAAAATAAGTGAGCTTACAAGACCTCTGTGGACAAGTACAGTAAGAAGAATAGGCTGAACAAAAAAAATAAGATATCTCTGGTTCTGCTGCACAGATTGTTATCCTTTAAAACTGTCCAATCGACAGAGTGATGCTACAATAAGGCAGTGAATGATTATCACCCTGTGGCCCTCACATCCCTTGTTACGAATACATTTGAACATATTGTCAAATCTGGAATATTACACACAGTGCATGATGTGTTGGACCACTCACAGTTTGCCTACAGGGCCAAGGAGGGGAGATTGATACAACTACTCTGTTAAATCTTGTACTGAGGCACCTGGAGGGAAATGAGAACCATGCACGTTTGCTTTTTATTGACTTTTTCTTCTGCTTTTAATCGTATTCATCCACATCCGTGTTCTTGCACGCAGGCTCCTGTTTTAATACTTTAGTACAGTGTGTTGGCTCAGATCTCAGAGGGTCTGGGTTAATAGAACCCTGTCCAGTAAAATCTCATCTTCCACTGGATCACCTCAGGACTGTGCGATTTCATCACTTTTATTCGCATTATAAACAAATGAGTGCCAGAGCAATCATGTATCAAGATTTGTCCTTAAGTATGCAGACGACTTGTGAGTCCGCAGGGTGTGGAGCAAGAACACGGCCTAGTGCTTGATGAATTTGTTAACTGGTGCGACAAGTTTTTCCTCCAAATAAATGTGGCTGAGACCAAAGAAATGTTTATTGATTTTCAGAGGAGGCTCCTGCCCACTTCCCCCTGCACCTCGTGTGTTATTAAAAGTGAGCCAGTGGCAGCAGTGCAGCAGTGTTTGGACACTGTTCTAAACAAGAAGCTTCAATTTGATGCTACAGATGTAAAAAAGACAAAATCAACTGCTCTTTTTAAGCAAGCTGCAAAGTTTTAATGTGGACATGACACTGATGAAAATTGTTCTTTTTAGTCGTAAAAATAGAAACAAGCTTTTTTTTGCCAAGCTGTGTTGTAAGATAACTGGTGCTACTCTTTTTTTTTTATATATATATATAATTTTTTTTTATTAAAAGGAAATATCCAGTGTACAATTATACAAACAATACATTTTCCTTCCACTTAGTTTTTTTTTTTTTTTTTTTTGAACAAACATGAAAAATAAAGAACATGACACAGATGTGTCTTTTATCTGCTGTTGTTTTTTTAAGCAAACTATAACCCTGGATGTCATGTCACTGTGTCTTCTTTTTCCATACATAAATACATAAATAATTTATTTTTTTCCATGATACAAGGTGACAGTGTATAGGAGATGTATTGCATGTATTTGTGTTGGACTCAAATTTTTTGAATCCTTGAAATTTGTGGAGTACTCTTAAGTCTCATTTGCACCGTATTGACCTGAACCATGTCCAGCAGTTGCTAAACTGAATTAAAGTTGACCGCCCTAACTTTATATATTTTAATTAGGTTTGTGTGTGTACAAAATGTATACAAAAAACACATTTTTACCACTAATCTTGCCAGGCTAAGCCATGCACTGACAGAACGTGCTATGCTAACCTATATAAACATCATTTCAATTAAGGATATAATGGGGACTAATCATGACTAATAACAGAAATTGTGTGATTAAAATAGTCATTTGCAACCTAAAAGGTAATTAAAAATATTTTGACAATGTGATGGATTCATCTTGAAAATTTTACTTAATATCTACTGAAGCAAAAACTATGGCAATAATGCATATCTAACAACAAGCCTCTTCTTAGTTGATTTCTTTAGTTGATTAGTCATTTTTTAATGCTTTTTTTTTTCATGCTCAATGACTTATTTCCAAGAAACGTATGAGCACATCTCTGGTAAACACAAGATTTAAAGTGGTGCTTTTGCATGATTCT
>JAOVVB010008322.1:0-16887 GCA_028570985.1 Heterobranchus longifilis | reverse complement strand
GCTCCAGTATTTTTCTTTGGGTGCAGGCCCCGTGAAGTGAAATACCGTTGGGCAGCATCGCCAGAGCAAAAACCATGCGCAATAAAGCGCATGCACGCTTTAGTAAAGCGCACGCATGTGACTTACTTAAAGCACGCACAACTTACTTAAAGTAAGTAAGTAAACAAAGTTATATTCTGATTAAATGTTTTGGGGCATTAAATGTTTTGGGGCATGTAAACGCACATCTTATTGGATTTTCATTTCATTTTTCTTTATTTTGAACATATTAAAAAAAAAATATATATATATATATATATATACATATATATATATATATATATATATTAAACAAAAACAATCAAGTGTGAAACATATGAGAAAAAAAAAACAGCAAAACTAGTCATAAACAATATTTTAAACATATTGTGTTCGAAAAGGAGCAGGAGGAAGCAAAAGTTGGAATCTCTAATCAGAATGATTTCAATCAGGTTGAAGAAAGAAAGAAAGTGTTTTCAGCTCACAATGTATTTAATTTACCCTCCGTTTTGAGTCGTGACAGCCATATACCCATAATCTTTCCTTGGAATGTCTGTGCAAGCTATTTAAGCAATTAGTTGTGTGCTGGTCATTGATTAGTAATTTTCTTTCAGGGCCAAAGCAGGGCGGTTAGCGGGCCTCTCGAAAATGCCCTCGTCTTCATCAAGCCTTATTTCCAACTAATGAGGTTTATTAGATTACAACTCTACCTCACACGTTTAACAAAAGATTAAATTGGCAGAACTCTGCGGGGAATATGTTTTTATAATACACCCGTAATGAGTGAAAGTTAAGGAAATGTGAAGCGCTAAGCAGGAATAAGTCATTGGACATGCTGAACTAGGCCAGGAGGGCCAGAACGCTCAAAGAGGCGCGTAATGCTGTCGGATAGCTCCTAAGTGAAAGTGACGTGACAGCGCTAATGAGACGGCTTCACATTACGTGTGACTCCTGCCTGGGGGACACATTATAGCTGACTTAATGAGAGGAGATATTGTACACAGGCACTTTTGTAGTTGAGCGATGAGACCGCCGGCCTTGCTACCGAGGTACACGCCACCACAGCAAGCAAGTGGTTTGTTAAAGTGGCTGACAGGTCGAGCAACAGGGAGTGCACTGGCTAAATGCTCACTGCTGTGACCGAGGTGTCGGGGTGAGAGCAGGTCAGGGTATGATTCACATATATCCAGAAATAACTGAAAACACTGGGCTTAAAAATAGAAATCCTGTGCGTCAGTCTGGAGAGAACAGTTTTTGTGACATCAGTGTTTAAAAGACATGTCATTTCTATATTTAAGCACATATATAAAGGCCATGTATTACTTGTTATAAATAATTCCTTGAGATGCTTATAGAACATGTACATAATACATCACACCGTCCACTGAGGCTGGGAATTAGTTTTACACGGATGACTGTTGTGGAATCAGACAAAAGGCTTCAATGTACAACAAGTTTCTCACTTTGTTCATACATCATACAGCAATACACCGTCTTTTCAGTCTAAATGGGTAATTACCAATATGAAGCACCCCACAACACTTAATTGGGACACTACTGACAATAATGTTCTTGCACACTCCTACAATATAGGGATGCACCGATTGTGAAATTCTGGGCCGATACCGATGTTTAAAATAACAATTTGACCGAAAGCTGATGCCGATACTGATGTTTTTATGTTGTTGTTTATTTTGTTTTTGTTGTTATTTATCCCCCCCCCTCTTTGCCAGGGAAACAAATAAATCTTCATTATTAACAACTTTTAATATAACCCTTCACATGAAATTATTATTTTTTTGGAAAAATAATTTCTTCAAAAGGGTTTTTAACCTTTTGACACAACATTAAGCCAAAACAAAATTGATGCAACACAACACATAAATATTGGCCACTGTCATCTTATTTGCTGCTATGCTGATTGCAGTCAACACGGCGAACATTAGTATCGGCCGATATATCGGTGCATCCCTACTACAATACTGCAGATCTGCCCTGTTAGCCTCGATAAATTGATCTACCTTTAGGGCTGTCACGGTGAAGGCTTTTCCCTTGTTGTGATTTAGGGTGGCTCAATAGTGCTTTATGTGGTATTATTGCATATCAACATATGATTGAAGCACATAATGCAGAACCAAATTTAAGTGCAATTCAAATGAGTTGGGTTCAAATTCCTTCAAACTTGATTTTAACAATAAGTGAAAGCCCTAACTCCTTATCCCCGCTGCTTTCAAGCAGCCTTTATACAGAGCTTTTGTTTGCCTGTAAATTACACTCTAAATTCTTGTTTTCATTATGAATTTATTTAACATTCAATGCACACGCCTCATGAAAAAAAAAAAAAAAACTTAAGTAGTTGTGGCAGTTGCTTGCTGTCCCCTATGGGTGGCTTGTCAATAAATGTATTACAATATTGCAGTTATGAATGACACAGTGTTAGCTGTGGTTGATGCAGCCATGTGTAGTGCGTCGACACCAGGCACCCAGGAAGTGCAGCGACCGTTGAAGCTAATTTGACATAGTGGCCAAACGGTGGTATTACAACTATGGAGGCCATCATGTGATGCCATTGGGCCCCAAAATACGTTTCCCCATAGACTTACATTGTGAAAGAGATGTCTATAAATCTGTGGATACATTTTTTTTTGGCGTCACAACCCCCACGGAATGACTCATTTCACAATCAGGATTTGGTTTGATAACATTTCGAAAGTCTAGAAGAGCTGCAAGATTGAATTATTTACTCCCCATTCAAGTTAGCCGGAGCGCTAAACCGGATGTAGCCGGCTCCGTCGGTAGAAGTCTCTAGTGCGCCTGCTCTATGGACCCAACAGTGCGCAAGTAGTGCCTTTCATCCGGGATTTTCAACAGAGCTCTGCCTCGATCGCTGCATCCAGGTTTTATTATACATCCATGGCCGACACCCTGCTCGCTGTTCTGTGCTGTGCTGTGCTCTGGTCAGGCCTCAGTCTTGACTGATGAATCTCCAGCATCTATTGACTGGAAAAGAAGAGGAGAGAGGAGAAAAGAGAGGGTCACCCGGAGGTGTGAGTGGGGAGAGGGAGGGTATGATCGTCTGTCCAACTCTCCACAAGACACAAGTCACACCTCATTAGTAGGTAGTGGAAAAGAGAATGGCAGTTATGTCTGCCATGAAAGCACTGTCTCACACACAAACACACACACACACACACACACACACACACACACACACTTCTACCCCAATTACCCCTATCCTGTCCCTTGAGCTGACGGGCTGAGTTATGCTGACAGGCACCCCTAGAAAGAGGGGGGGAGAAAGTCAAAAGAGAGGGAGAGAAGGAAGGAGAGGAAGAAAAGTGATGGAAGAGTGAAAGCTAGGGGAGTTCAGAGAGGGGAGGAGAACATAGGAGGGAGAATAGACAGAAAGGGGAAAGGGGGGAACCACATCAGGCAGCACGAGGCAGAATGAAACATGTCTCCCTGTCACCTGCCGCACACTGTAAATGGATGGCCCGCACAATCTTGCCATCAGCGACTTATCTCCGCGGCCCGAAAGTGGAAAAAAGGGCGAGCTAAAAGAAGAGAAGGAAGCTGGAAAATGGTAGAGTTTCTTCTGCCGCAAACCCAGTGTAATTTGTTACAGTTTCTAAAGACAAATATGACAGGATGGAATTACTCTGCCACTACTGAGGCAGTCATTTGCAAATGCCATAAAGTGCAGGTATAAATCTCCTACCCGAATCCACTTAATCTGAGGCTTCCGGGCTCTTCAGCAGCAGCCGTCTTGTCAAGCATGTGTTTACAGTGAAAGGCCTCTCTCGTTCTTTGTAAAAGTGTTGTACAGTAGTGATGGAAGTGGCTGGTACACGGTGGTGACTGATGCTTTCTGTTGATGCCACAAAACAGGTGGAATACTTTGGAGGCCGTAAGATGATTTTGACAGATGTCCTGCAATCACGGCAAAGACTTTTTCACGGGACAGAAGGCAGACGAAGCAAACAACTTCAACTATTACAAGGAGAAACAATGTTCAACATGGTTTTATTCAGTGCATGGCTGCCATCAGTACTCCTACAATATTCAGGAGAAAGTCATGGAAAGAAGTCATTATTTTGTATAAATGGCAGAGCTGTAGACTTGACACACAAGAGCACTTGAGATTTGAAACCTCCAAGACTTGACTTGGAAAGCAAAATTGAACATGTTTGAAGTTCATTCTTGATCTTTGCGGAAACTCTCGCGAGACCCGGAAACCTACACTAAGCTTCACCATTCAACGTCAGTGCCTAACCTTAACCATCTTGCCAGACTTTAGCAAATCTTGAGTCACCATCGAGACACGACTTTTGGAAATAGTCGTTGACAAAATGATCTCATCTTAAAGTCAATTAAAGGGAAACTGTTCTGGAGCTTTCAGTCCTACCACATGGCCTTCATCTGACTACTTTTAGTTGTTCTTGTGTTTATGCATCAGTTAAATTGGGAAAGACACCTGCATTCAGTTTCTATTTGTAAACAGGTTTCTGTTTTCTCAAATGCCGTTCAACAATCAGCAGCACTCCTCATTAGTCGTCTGCGGTCACGTCGTAGTAAACATTTCGCATGCACTGCTGCGAGACAACAGTGCAGGTGCTCGCATTTGAGGCATTAACAACAGTGATGAAAGATGATCACACAACACACCGTATTATCAGCGCATCAGACAGTGAGTGATGAGTACAGTCACTGCCTTAATTTATGCATTGCTACTCCGTCTTGTCACCGATGTTCAGCTCCAAGGATTTTACTTCCACCATGAGGAAGGCAGGATGGAGAGAGCAAGGGAGGGAGAGAAAAAAATAACAGTGGCAAAGCGTGGATTTTCTACTTCCTCTCTGACCAAATCCCACCATTTCAGGAGATTAACCTCGGCATGCGATAAATGTTCGACTTCTTCTTCCCTTCCAATTTCCTTGGAGCTAGAAACTCCAGAAGCCAGCGCGGCATGTAAGATAAAAAATGATCACCTAATTCACTCAAGCACAAAATACATTTCTGGAGAGAGGAGGAAAAGCGGGCAGAAGAGAGAGAGAGAGAGAGAGAAAAGGAGGGAGTGTGTTACCAGTGCACTACCTCACATCCACCGTTCAGAATTCTCCTCAATCAATTATTATTAAATGAAGCACTTATTCAAACGGACCTGTGTCTAGCAAATAGGTCGTGGCACTGTGATTGTCTGTAGAATTTCTTGGTTTTCTCTTATCCAGAGGGATTAATCGCATTGTTCAGCTCTCCCCGCTACCCATAGTGCACCTCACATGGCAGCTGTGCTCAAACGCTGTTGATTGCTGAAGGTGCCCTCTGCAGATTGCTGCTGCCACTAAGCCATTTAAATGGAGTTGTTAATAAAATGTAGCGATGATTGCCTTCCACTTCCCCCTCATCTCTGGTTTGGCAGATGGTTGTCGCAGGACTAATGTAGTATTTGGGCTAACCATCAAACTGGAGTTAAATGTTAAAGTCAAACTGAAATTAAAATTCATTTTTGCGAAGAAATCAGTACATATATCATATATACTGTATGTATGTATGTATGTATGTATGTATGTATGTATGTATGTATGTATGTATACAGGGGCGGCTGTGGCTCAGGAAGTAGAGCGGGTCGTCCTTTAATGACAAGGTTGGCAGTTCGATCCCCAGCTCCTCCTGTCTTCAGCAAGACACTGAACCCCAAGTTGCTCTCGATGGGCAGGCCAGCACCTTGCATGGCAGCTCAGCTACTGTGTGTGTGTGTGTGTGTGTGTGTGTGTGTGTGTGTGTGAGGAAAATTGTAAAGCGCTTTTCCCCGTATGGTACTGTAGAAAGGTGCTATATAAATGCAATTCATTTACCATATCTTTGCAGCTTATTTTACTTGTGTTCTTATTTAGTAAAAATTGCAATTACAGAAAAAAACATATCTGCCATGATAGCACATCATATATCACTGTTTTCCAGGGGGCATGATTTTTTTTTCATCTGACAGTGTTGGTACTGATGAAGTTGGCAACACAACTTAGTGGTAACATAAACAACACAAAATGACTACGTAGAGACACAAAATGACTACAGAGACATGATGACTACAAAAAGACATACTGACTAAAATAGATGCAAAACAACTACAACGATACTCATATTGATTACAAAGAGACACAAAACAACTAAAAAGAAACACAAAACAACTACAACAAGACAAAACAACTACAAAGGCATGAAGACAACTACAAAGAAACACAAAATTATTAGAGCTGCATAATGACTACAAAGAGACACAAAATAACTACAAAGAAACAAAAAAAATACAAATAAATCCAAAACAACTACAAAGAGACACAAAATGATTACAAAGAAACACAAAACAACTACAAAGAGTCAAATAACGACTACAAAGAAACACAAAACAACTACAAAGAGACACAAAATGATTACAAAGAAACACAAAACAACTACAAAGAGACACAAAATGACTACACAGTCACAAATGTATCACCCGCATGTATCTCTTTAAGTCTGAGTGACTTACTGTTGTGTAGGAGTGGTGGGGGATATTGTATGTATGTAATATGAGCACTTCATACATTACTCCGTCGTATAAAAAACAAGCACAAGAAAAAAACAAGTCTTCTATCAGTATTCATATCAACATTTGAAATAGACAAGATACACTCACCTCCTTGAAATAGCAGCTGACTCAGGCCACTAGTATTTTCTTGGACCTACTTAGTCACTGACTTGTTGAGGTAACATTTGAATCACCGCCTACATGTAGTTTGAACTGGTCTTTTAAATATTCTTGTTTAGCCTGGGTGTGCCAGCACTCTATCATTGCTGGCAGTCAGCCTTAGAGCTTCATCTAAAACCTCACTGGGGCAGTTTATTACATCTAGATGTCATCCAAGACATTTTTATCAGCCAAAAGTTGCCTCTAATGATCCATTAATGCTTGGATGTGTTTCTTCACCAACTCTCGTCTCGCCTTTCTTTTAGTGTTGATCATCGTCTGACTCACTGGTAAAACAAGCTTTATTTACCGTGTTGGGCAAGCTACTAGTGAGCTACTCCACATTAATGTACACTACACTGAAGCTGCCACCCAGAGAAATGTAGCCAGCTAAACTAAACATGGCAAAAGTATCTTAACTTCATTGAAGCCATTCTTTATTTTTTATTTTTTTTATTTTTTTTTTTACGTTGAATCAACTTCAGTCAATACTATCTTAGCCTATATTTTATATGGCTATCTGTCTCTTCTATTCTATTTATTTTTTTAATATTTGAGTTAGTCTATTTAGTTATAATTCAGCCTTTGGTGGTATTTGTTTATTTTTGCACAATATCTGTCCGTCCACCTCTGTGTTAGAGCCATAATGTGATATGAGCTGTTTATGGTTCAAACTCAAATAAAAAAAAACTAAAATGATTCAAAGCGGCAAACAAACATGTTTAAATATATGGTTATAGTTAACCATTGGTCAGCCACTGCATGATGAGGTGAAACAGCTGATGAGACGTGGGAGCGGAAGAGTTTTCCACCGCAAAGATCGCAAATAAGATTAAGAATTAAGAAAGTAAACCACCTGACTGATTGAGTTTTTGTTATTTTGAAAGTCAGTGTAAAGGTTTTTTCCGTCACTATCATTTGTTAATGAATTACCTTTTTTGACGTGAGATCTGTGGTTGCTTCTTGTTTGGATGTTTGTCTACCCCGCTCTAACCATGGCTTTATGGATGTTAGATTTTATTGACACTCTGTCATCAAGAAAACTCACCACTCGTTTGTCTACAGCAGAGACGTTGTAGCATCAGCTTAAGGATTGGTCAGTGAAGTTATTGAATTTAATCGCAATTGCAATCGTGATGTCAGCCTGTGCAATTACATAACCGCAAAAAATCCTGCGATTTAATTTAAATAAATGTGCGCGTGTGCTTCTGTGAACGTGACTACCTATCCTCTGTTTGTGTGGAGTCTGTTAACATTACGCCCATCAACTGTTCTGACAGTGTGTGTGTATGGTCACGTGACTACCCGGCGTGCAGACCGCAGAGAGACCAACATGGATGCCAACGAGCAGGAGCATGACGAGCAAGCCGACGCTGAACTGGTGGCGGAAAAAAAGCAATGTCTATTGTATGGCGATACTTTGGATTCCAGTACAGCAACTTTAAACAGAAAGACGTGTTGTGCAAAACTTGCAAAGTTAAAGTCGCTATGTCCTGCGGCAACACCACCAATCTTTATCAACACCTAAGACAGCACAGAGAAAATTATGATGAATGCATGCGAGTGAAAGCCCAGGCAAGTAAAGACAAAGAGGCAGCTGAAAGTCGCCAAAGCCTAATGAAACAGCAAAGCACAATTACACATACGTTTGCTAGTGTCACGCCATACGACAAGACCTCACGGAGGCATAAAGAAATCACAGACTCCATAACAAAGTACTTGGGACGAGACATGGTGCCGATATACACCTTTAGCAAAGAGGGGTTTCGGAAAATGGTCCGCACACTGGACAGAAGGTATCAACTACCCTTGCGGAATTTTTTCTCTCACGTTGCTATCCCCGAGCTTTACAACAAACACTGTGGTGAGGTTCAAGTGGAAATGGTCAGACCTGTGGTCAAGCAGGACGACTGAACCATACATCAGCCTAACGGTGCACTTTGTCGACGATGACTGAAAGCTCTGCTGCTGAGCTTCAGAAATGTTTGGGGGAAATGTAGCTTGCGTGGACGCTACCATGCTACTTGATCAATAAAAGAGCTAAGCTACTGATTCTAAGCTATTTGATTCAGCAAACAGCGACGCTACCGCCACAATACTGAGAACTGTAGTTACTGCACAACACTGAATGATAATAAAACAATAAAATGAAACCAAGCTGCTGTTAATGAAGTAACTGTACTCACACAGAACAAAGGAGCTTTCAGATGCGAATATGTAAATGGTATGATTAGCTGCAAATCACTTCATATGGAGGCGAAAAGTGAAGCAATCACATTTTTCTTTCTGGCTTTTCTTGGCCAAAATACCTCCTACACAATTGAATAATGCATATGGACAAATGTTGGACTAATTAATGCCCACCAACCTACCTCCACCATAAAATAGGCTTCCCTCGAGTTAATGAGCCTGTTGGTGACGCAGCCACCAGCGGTCTGTTATGGAGGAGGCAAGCGATAGTGAGTGGGTGGATTATGATGGTGATTAGAACCAGTGGGTCAGGAGGGCCCATTGAATTGTCATCAATACCGGTGAGATAGGATATCATGCTAAAGCAGCGGCTCATGTACCACAGGCACACACACACAGTGCCAGTGGGCAGAGGTATTTGAATATTAACAGAGAGGTGGGAAATACATAAACACTCCATCTTGTTGGCAGAGCCTGTTTGTCTGTCCCTGCAGAGTGTTGAACGTATGCCACGGCTGTGTCGGCCTGCATCCTTGTGATAAAAGGAGGAAAACATTACACAGGCTCTCTTTGGCATGTGTGGCTAACATATTCATTAGTGAGGAATGACTGACTGGGCTGGTTGAAATGTCACTGGGCCAAACCGTCTCCCTGGACTAATGACCTCCATGTCTGCGTTAGATGGAGTCGTAATACTCTGGAGATGTTGGCTCTTTCTGACCACATGACCAGTAGGTACACTATGAGGAGCTATTACCTGATGGATTCAGTAGTTGTTGAGACATTTCATTCAAAACCACAAATGTCAATGTCATGGTGGCGCTAGAGGATAGTTCAGGGGGATCAAAACATTAGGATTAATTGTAAAGGAAACACAAATATTTCTGCAAAAATATTGTGCCATTGCATAGTGTAGATGTGGAGATTTTTCATGTGGAAACGTTGACCAGCTCATGGCACTACACACGGGATAACCTAGTTGTTAATAATCTTCTGTGCACCATGGATATCTACCAAATTCCATTAGAATACCTTATAGTAACAAAGTATTAAGACCGAGAAAGTCCATTAAGGGCAGGTGGGAGTGGTGGTGGATGGGTCAAACAAACACAGGACTTTGACCCAGGAGACCGGTGTTTGTGTCCCGTTTGAAATTGAAAGTCACCGGCAACTTATTATAACTTCACGTAACAAACATAACTACGTCACTTTCTACGTTACATGCATAATTACATCATGTACTCCCGTACAGAGGTGAAGTAACGTAGCAAATGTACTGATTTTAACCCAAAGCACAATCTTTTCCTAAACTTAACCAAGAAGTTTCACAACGTTAACCACGTGTTTAAAACTGTTAACGTTTAGGTATGAGGATGTGTTGATCTCCGGCAGTGGGTCATATTAGAGAGTAGGAACAATTGACCTCTGTGGTCGCATGGGTTGGAGGACTTGTTGTAGTCATCAGTTGCGGCCTGAATTAATCTGCCACCTGTTTCCAGGGAATTTATGACAAGTTGGAGATATCGGAGCCCTACAAAAGATACCCACATGTTCCACATATAATTACCACATGATGGTTGACCTGAATGTTTCCCCATGTAGCAGCTGGTATTTATAGTACATAACAACCATGTACAGCATGAATTACAAGTGTGAATTCATCAAATCAAAGCTGGAGATCTGCTGCATAGGTCGTTCTCCAGGAGCCTGGCTGTGCCATGGAAACAGCTTTTGCAAATAGTCCAGGTTATGAACTGTCAGAAGCCGTGATGAATAACTCTAATGATCAAGTGTGTGTGTTCTGGGTCACAGCAGTTAAAAGCGGTCATGGTAGAACAGAATGCAACATGGAAACAACTTGTCCTCGCCGACACCACTGCGGCGAGGTAAAAGCCACACGGGCCTTACGTGTTAATACACCTGACAAAGCGCTTCCTCGCTGATGGAACGCTAAAAGCCCCTCGAAGCAAAGCCAGACGAGAGTTTTTCTCCCGCGCAGGTGACTGCCGGCTGCCACTGTCGGCTCCAATCACGCTGCCTTCTGTACCACGCTGTTCCTCAAATGCTCCAAACCCAGCGAGGCTTTTCTCTCGCCACCTCTCTCTTCCCCTGTTGTTTTATTCATAGGGCTCGGGTTCATTTGCCAAGTCCTCTGTTGTAGATTTAAGAAGACAAACAGCACTGCAAATCCACCAGAACAGTGTTAGACTAAATGACATTTTGCTCTGCCGCCTGGCTAATCGTAAAGAAAACAGTGGCGGATCAGCGCTTAAACCTCGTGTCTTCAGGCAGATATCATGCTCAGTATCGCGGAGGGATCCTTTGAAGTGTTTGTTGTCTTCCAGAGGGCCCCCGGAGGAAATGCTTCCCTCTTTCTCACACACACACATGCATGCTTTTACACACAAGCACACACCCTGCGAGTGAATGGTAGGGAAGGCATTAAACAACACGCTCCTGTGTGTATTCCTGGTCGCATATTGGTGGCACTGATGGTGAGGAGCACTGCTATGCTCATGTCTCAGCAGCAGGATAACCTGAGAGAGCCAATAAAAGCATATTAGGCAACACACACTGCTTAGCACATGCATACATGCACACACATACACACAAGGTTCGTACAAAGTCTTGAAAGTTTGGAAAATGCTTTATTTTAACCATTTTCAAGGTTAGGAATATGCTTGAATTTGTATATACTTGATTAATGCTTAAACCAAAAATCTTTTAACAGCATCTCGCCAGGAGAGTAAACAAATATTAAAATATTTTTGGTTTACGTGAGTGATTGTGTTGAACATCAGATTGTGGAAATTGTAGTTAGTATCAGCGGCAGGGTTGGAAAATGAACTTTTTTGTCCACCCGCCACTGGCTGGTGGATTCCAAAATCTACTAGCCACTCAATAGATTACCATTGTTTTTTGGCTGGTGAGAGAAGCAAATCTAGCAGCGACTTGCATATTTTACCAGCATTTGGCTGGTGGCTAGTGCTAATTTCCAACCCTGATTGGAGGCATTTCTGATACATATCGATATTGGAGCAGCTCTTGTTGTTGTTCTCTGATCTTTGACGTTGTCCATGCATGTACATTGAAGGTAGCTAGCTAACTATTGTACCTGCTCATCAGCTACTAGAGAACAGTTGGATTTTGTTATCGCTTTAGCAACATGCTAGGCTGGCTGGCTGCCGAAAAACATAAAAAATGGCTCTGGAGAGGAGCCACAGAAAGTAAGGCATACTGCACCTTACCATATCTTACTCTGGAAATTAGCAAACATTAAATAACCATGATTAAAACATACACAGTTAATATGAACAGTTGGTAAAATAAAAAAAGTTACAATAAAAATTGATTGCTGTGGGTATAAAGGAATTGTTGTGATGATAAAGGCGTCGAGAGTCCGGACATTTTTGGTTTAGGTACCTTGAAAAGAGCTTGAATTTTACTCTTAAAAAGCTGTCTGAACTCTGTACACAGCAGGAAGAGCAGCAGTAAATGCATATTTCACAGGATAATGCACATACAGATAAACACATGATATATGTGCACTACCGGACACAACACAAACACACACATGTCGTGTCGCTTCAGGCGAGAGGCTATGAAAACCTGCCAGGAAGAACGCTAACAATGGGGGAGAAGAGAGAACTGTGGGAAGGCCCGCTTAACTTGGGTGAGACTCAACTCTGCAGATTTAGAACGAGGTATCGCTCCAAGAAGCGATATTAAAAATTGTTTTAGTCACGGTTGGCCAATTAGTTGTTATTTCTTGAGTCATATCTGAATGACTGCCATGCGCCTACTCTTAGTTGCATATTTAGCCTTAAAGACAGATCATGTGCAAAAAAAAAGAAAAAAAAGAAGGCTGAAAATATTCTGTGAAAGCCCACCTGTGCCAACATTGTATGAGTGCTGGCAGGCACTGGCAGCCACACTTATGCTGTTATACTCTTAAATAAATTGATAATAAGCTCAACAGTATGCGCTAAGCTAAATGTTTTTTATTACTTTCTAAACAATACATTGAATTCTAAGGGCATTTACTGTAGGAGTCTGTGAAGTTGTGACACCTAAGTCACACTAATGACTGGGAGGATGGGATTCGTTGTGTTTCTCCACCAAACTGGCAACTATCTAAGAGACAGCAGTGGCTGTCTCAGCCCCATCTCATTCTGTCAAGCCTCTGACTCACTGACAGCAACAACTATCTTTCCCCTGTTGTTTGTCCGTGGACGCTCCAAACTTAGCAGCATCACGACGGTCACGCATGAAGTGTCCAATAAAGAGCCGACGCGGGTCAGGTCGACACTCCTGTCAGTAGCCAGCTGTTTGCTAGACTGACTGTGTCTATTTGTCTGTGTATTTTTATTCATGTTCATCTCGGGGTTGTTTTGACAGCGACATTGAGCACTTGCATGTCTTCAAACTCTTTATGTCTCCATCCATCCATCCATCCAGCCAAGCAGTCATCTTTCCGTCTGTCCGTCTGTCCGTCTGTCTGTCTGTCTGTCTGTCTGTCTGTCTGTATCCATCCATCCATCCATCCATGCATCTATTCATCACTGTTATCTAATGAGATGGCATTGCACATCAAGGTTCACTGGCTGTGTGCGGGTGAACACAGATTTAATTAGGCCCCACCACTGAAATGCTTGCCCTCGCTGGCGAATGCACTGGCCTCACAAAATAATGGCACATTTACATTTACCCATGTAACCTATGTCTAATTAGTCAGTTGTTGTTTTTTTTTGTTTTTTTTTACGATGGCAGAAAGTTCAGCGAAATGACAAACAGATGTATTGCCATTTATCACGCATTTTGAACAACTCATTATTCCTTCATTTGTTTTCACCATCATCTATCTCGTTTTTGGCTCTCCAATTTGTACAAGTGAGCTTGTGTAACCGAGCTGAGAGTCGGAGCTGGCAGGACCTCAATGCTCCTCCTTGTGTCTTGACTGGCTCAGCAGTTGCACCTCCAGCCAGTTGAAATCAATGGGGGCAGTGGGCAACTGTGGCTCTGTGTGGAGCAGATGGCAGAAGAATGGCCCTTCCTCCTACTGTGGCACACTCAGCAACATACAAATGGGTCACCTCTCATCACTGGTCACATAATATCATGGAGCCAGGGCTCTGGTGTAGTGTGGGGTTGTGCGACAAGGGAAATGGGGTCTCTTCAAACATATTTTCCTCAGATCTTGACTTTGAACACTAATCGGTTGATGAATACAAACAGTGGCAGCTGGTGTCCAGTCCACTTACTGTATCAAGGGGAGTGTCATACAACTATAACCCACAACTACTCAAAAGAGGAGCCAGCACAGAATCATAGTACACCAACTGCAGTGAGGTCGCCAGTAAAATGAGTGACTTTAATTGGTCTTCTGTTAAAGGAATAATGTGACGTTTTGGGACATATACTTTCTTTGCTTTCTTGAAGAAAGTTAGATGAGAAGATACCACTCTCATGTCTGTGTGTGATATTTAGCTATAGCCAGGAGGCGATTAGCTTAGCTGAGCAAACAAGACTGGAAAAAGGAGGGAAACAGCTAGTCTGCCCAAGTCACAGTTAAAATAACGGAGTGTCTATTTGCACCCAGGCGAGAATGGCCACACAGCAGCTGTTCAGCTATTTACACCCTCACCCCCCGCCTCCTAGTAAGGAAATGTAGTATAAAGAGCAACAAAGTACGTACAGGGAGGAGGTCTTGGTGGATGAAACACAAGACTTTCATCCAGGAGACTGAGGTTTGTGTCCTGTGAGAAACCTATTTTTACACTTAGCTGACTTATTATTTTTGCAGTTTGGTTAGGTTCAGGCAACACAATTATGTGGTTAGGTTTAGGCAACACAACTGGGTAAAATAGCATTGTTGGCTTTTGACACCTGGGTGCTAATAGCATCTGCCTTAAAATAAACATGTATCCTGTTTGCCAGGCCAGCTGTTTCCCCTTGCTTCCACTCCTTATGCTAAGCTAAGCTAATTACCTCCTAGCTCTAGCTACATACGAGTGGAAATAGCTAGTCTGGCAAATGAGATATAATATGTTAATTACTTATGTGATATTGATATTGATGTTATTTAATGAGCTTTAGAAGTGCTGGAAGGCAGTTTTTCCAAAATGTCTTTTTTTATTATAAAATGAGCATGAAAGTGATTTCTATCAGTACAGTAAGAATATTCCTATAGATCAGTCTCAGTTTAGACATTCAGGGAGTT
This sequence comes from Heterobranchus longifilis, assembly GCA_028570985.1. Classification (NCBI taxonomy): domain Eukaryota; kingdom Metazoa; phylum Chordata; class Actinopteri; order Siluriformes; family Clariidae; genus Heterobranchus; species Heterobranchus longifilis. The sequence continues at coordinate 1,732 of JAOVVB010008322.1, read as the reverse complement.
ATTAAATATGACTTATTATTCCCTTGTCAACCTTATTCAGGTGTATTTCTTGGGCCTGTATACATTCATTCATGTTTAATGTAACATTGTTCCACCCTTAACCTTTCTGTGGACTGCATTGCAAATCCACATCAATATTTACAAGTACATAATGAAGTAGAAGAGTGTTTCATACATCTGCTGATGATTTATGTCTTTACCGCCGCGGCTGGGTCTTAATTGCTTGACACACGTGTTAGTGTCAGCCTCCCTGCGGTGGATGGATGGCTGCCAGCACGACTGTCACACATTCACCCCTGTGTGTTTTGCTCTGTTTGGATGTATATTACTTATTCCTTCACTCCTCCTCCTCCTCCACTTTGACTCCCAATTTCTCTGCCTTCAATCATCTCACTGTCCCTGTGTTTCTCTGTCTCTCTGTTTTTTCTTTCTGGGTTTCTCCCAGTGCCTTGCCTTTCTCATCGCATCTCTTACTTTCCTCTCGTCGCTTTCTTCCCCTCGTCTGTGCAGTCGATTGTCTGCCAGAGCAACATGTGGCAGGTGGTGAGAGGAAAAAGCAAGAGTGAGAAGGGGGAAAAAAAGCACACTGACAAAAGCTCCTTCCCCCGAGCTTGCTTGTAGCTGCAAAAAAATACATCAATTACCTCCATGATTGAATGATGTTAGCACAACTGTGAGGATGTTGCCTCTGTTTAGATGAATGGTGCAGCTCGGCTCGACGTAGATTTCTGTGTCGACTTGTGTTTGTTTTGCGCATAGAGCCTCACCATCAGTAATTATAGCACCGTGTCGCTGTCTGGCTTGGCCTGCCAATCAAATCTTGAGAGAGTTATGCACTACAACACTGCAACATCTGTGTAGTAATGGTCTACGTATCTGATTATGAATACAGATTCCATGAGCTCCAGTTTCACCACAGAGATAAGCTGGCAACTGTCAGCAGAATGAGGACAATAGCATCAAATGCTGTTTCTCTGTTACTCTTTTTGGCAATGTGCTGTCGCGAGGGCAATAAAAATCAGTTATGGAAGGTCAAAACTGATATTTAAACAAACAGACTTTCACTCATGAGGCAGCTGTTTGTGTCCCGTATGAAAACAAAAGTCAACATTGAATTTTTTAGTTAGGGAGGCTATGTAAGTTAACTTGCTCACGTAATGTGGCTTGCATAACGTTATTAACAACAAAAGTTATTTTAATCCAAACCATGATATATCACAATACATCATATGAATACACACACTACTGTTTCTGTGTGTGTGCGTGCGTGCGTGCGTGCGTGCGTGCGTGCGTGCGTGCGCGTGTGTGTTAGGGCTGTCAAACGATTCTTTTTGTAATCGCTATTAATTGCAGAATTTCAATAGTTAGTTGCAATTAATCACATTTTAATTGCATGTTTAAAATTAAATTATTTTGCATTTCAAAACAGTTCATATTAACAATGTGAAACAATTCTTACCACAGTATCTTGATTAGGAATCAAATTAATGCAAAGAAATTTACTTTATGATCTTGACTTTTAGGTTTATTAATTTCAAATCAGTGCTGCACTTCTACAACAGTGTGGTGTTGAAACCAGGACTTAGAGGTAGGAGACAACTTCAAAGTGCTTATTCTGTGAAATACACTGTTCCACATTGAGAAATATGCATGGACAAAATGTGCAGCACATTTCAATAAAGTGCACACCAAACAAAAATACTCCATAGCTCCATTAACTCTGAGTTGAGTT
>JAOVVB010008307.1:0-16889 GCA_028570985.1 Heterobranchus longifilis | reverse complement strand
TTTGATATAGTTTTGCTGTTGTTAAAAGCGGCCCCCTATTACTTCAATTTATCAAGAATTTTCTCAGTTTTTGGATTCTTCGTTCACCGTGGATGTATGCAAAAAGAACAGTTTTCAGGTGACTAATTTATATACAAATGATCATTTTGGGGGTGAAGTATTCCTTTAAGTGCTCATTAGCAAATGCTAAACACCAACATGTTTGCATTGTCATTGTGAGCATGTTAGCATACTGAGTTAGCATTTATTCCAAGGCACTGCTGTACAGACTCACAGAGACTGTAGTCCCTTAATCTTGTTTCAACATGAAACCACTGACATTAAGCACTAATGGTTTAGATTATTTCTATACAATAAAACTCAACTGTGCTGTAGCTATCCTGAAAATACCTTGAAAGGATGTGTTGTTTATATGTTGTTGATAAACTAAGGATATCCAGAAGGCCATATCAATAACACCTGTTTTAGTTTACAGTGTCATTGTATTCATTGCACGCATGTTCAGAAAATATCTCGAGGGAAAATAAAGATTTACAAGGATATATTAAACTAGGCTTTTATTATTGCATATTTAACAGTAACTAAAACAGACACACCCCTCATTATGTGTTTGTACATTGGTCAGTCACATGAATGGCTTAGCCAAAAGTGAGACCTCACCTTTTCCTGCCATGCACAGTTTGCATCCTGCTTTTTTGTGAACAAAATACATTTTGGAGGAGTGTCCTATAGTTGTGGCTCTGACATTCAGTTTGAAACAGCCATGTTGTTGGTTTTTTTAGGCATTCCACTACTGGGGATGTCTGTCGGGGACCTTGTTAACCACTTCCTGTTATTGTCTATCACAGGAAGTGGATGGCCACTACATAGCAGAAGTTCAATGGCAGACTTTCAATTTTCCTGTGTGTGTGTGTGGTGTGTGTGTGTGTGTATGTTTTCATATTTTGCAACGGCTAGGTTGCAGATTACCCAACACATTCATGTAACCGGAAAAAAAAAAAAAAAAAGCATAGACGTCCAGACCAAAAAGCAAACAAACAAAAAAATGTGACCACTGTCATTGTAAACAATACAGTAAGTGCAACTATCTATTATGTGCAATCAGGGCCAATTTGCCAAAGTATTCACTCAGTAAGTATTATACTAATCATTTGTGCATCAAAAGCAGCACCGAGGGGTAATCCACTTCACAGCGCAGCCCACAGCAGCTTTAATCATTGTCACAGTTAATTTTACTATAATACATTTAGAGAAGATCCTTCAGAGGTTACTTTCAAAAGGCACTTGATTAAGTATAGTACTGTGTGAGAAATACAATGGGAGCACTTGACCAGAGAGCAAGGAAAGTAGCAAGGGAATCACAATAAAAGGCAGCAGGGATGTGAACAATCAGTATCATCAAGCTATTTGTCTGATACTTCACGCTGGAATTGTGATGAAATACTACACAGAAGGCTTAGCAATACAACAGTTTGGATGATATGACAATATTGTTTGCAGCAGCAAGACACCTGTGACTTATAAACGTGACTGAAAAAAGACAATGCGAGAGCAAACCCCTTAGCTGCTGCTACGGGGGACTTAAAAATCAAATCCGTAAAAGTGATTTATGACACACTGAGACCATAATCCTTCACTTTATGGCCCTCCTGCCACAGAAAATGACATACCTCAGCAGGTATGGAACATTTAGGATTTGGAAATTATTTCTGAAGCTGAGAAAAAAGGGGCAACATGTAATTACAGTAGCATGTAACCATGAACACAAGAGCGAGTGATAAATCATATCCACATGCATTGTTGCATCTTGTCTGATATTTGTCAAATTACATCATAATAGGCTTTGCAAATCTTTGAGTTTATAATGTGTGACCAGTACGGCTTATTATTTGGAGTAACCCGGGAGTGGTGATGCAATTGAATGCAACCACCCAATCATTACCCATGGAGCATGTTTTTGTACCCTTCTCCTATTTGTCTTAAATCCATTTTGTTTGGGTTTTTATACATTCAACTCCGTGCCTGACCCAGGTGCCAATCATAGTGTCCATATTTGTTTCTATTTTGTATTTATTTGGATATGGAGCCTATTGTTATATAACCTCAAATACTGCTTGAAGGAGACAGAATAAACTGACAGGGGGGTACAAGTGCAAGCATAAGGGAAGAAGAAAAACAGTTCTTGCTGAGGAGGATGGGGAGTTGGCTGATGTAATTGAGATAGAATGAGATGGTATCAGCACTGGGGTCGCCATGAATAAACAGAGGGAGGGCACTGAGGACAATTGAGTGTGTGAAGGAGAAAGAGGCCAACCCTGTGCGTGTGTGTGTGCATGTGTGTGTGTGTGTGTGTGGAAGCATTCTCCTATATGCCTTTGAGCATATGTGTAGCTTGCATGCATGCCCATGTCCGTGTGTGTGTGTGTGTGTGTGTGTGTGTGTGTGAGGATCATCACTGTGGTGGGGGGAGGGGAAGCCTTCGCTATAAGCCCTGGAACTGACTGACTGGTGCTTTCCCCTGTGGAGCGTTGGCTGTGTTTTTGCAGCATGGAATAAAGACCTCGCTCTCGGGAAATACCCGGGGGACCGTCACCTACACAAAACACCATCACACACAACGTCGTCCTCTCTTTGTCTCGCCCACACGTCTATCTCCCGAATGTATTTACTCAAACTCCACGCGCTCATGCACGCACTTATCACCGACACGTCATCCACATCAACAATCAACAGCTAGCACACAATATAAACTGACAGCCAAAGGGGGTGATCATGAGAAAGACTATGAATATGGAGAGCAGATGCCGAGCAGTTTTCACCAGATGGGTTAGGTTTACACATCTTCATAATACTAACAGTGTCAGGTAATCTGCCACCAATACTTGTCACTGAATTTACTTTTACTTCTGTGCAACATGTGAATTGGGCTTAACGATCCCAATGCTTACCAAACAGAGGCATGTGTGACATTAGCAAAAGAAATATCATAACATATGGCCTTGATCGGACCTGGGGTTTTTGGGTTGGAATGGGTGGGACAAACTGCCAGGCTCTGGCAGTGCAGATTTAGTTACTGTTCCCTTCCCCCACATGATAAAAAAAAGGGTAAAGTCTTTTGGGATGAGTAGAGTTGGAATGTACACAACATTGGCTACAGATGGTATCGAAACACCATTTTGCTCAGAAGACCTCCAAAAAGCTTCAGTATTTCCTGTATAATTAAAATGGACAAGATGAGGATAAATGCACAGCAGGTCACAAGTATTTTTTACAATGGCTGTACAAGTATGGATGTTTACTGTAAATTAATAGTTTGACATTTTGGGAAATAAGCTTATCTGATTTCTTGCTGAGAAGTATGAAGCTAGAGCCATGGGACAATTAGCTTAGCTTAGCAAAAAGACTGGCGTTTTCCAAAGTTAAAAGAATACACCTACCAGCCCCCCTAAAGCTCACTAAATAACAATCTTGTTTGTGTAATCTACACACAAACAGTGTAAAAGTGTAAAATGACAAGTAGTGGAGCGCTACTGCTCCGAGGAGCACACCCATGCTTTGGTGGCGGCGCAGTGTTTATGTCTGCACAAGGTACAGTAGCCTACTTGCTTCACAGTGTTACTAACAGAGTTAGTTATCATTATTGTTGTTAATAACAACAACTGTATGAGCCACACCTGATGAATGAGGGCGTTCTGTAAACAGAGACACGTGCGCTGTGCGCTCTGCTGATATTAATACAATACAGTCAGCAGATGGTGCCACAGAAGATTACATTAATGTCTGTAGTAATATCCTACATTTTCCTGAATTTGGGTACATTTAATGATGTTGTTGTCTGCCGGTGGTTACCGGAGACCTCCGTGCTGTCGGGCGGGTGTGTGTGCAGCAGAGAGGGGATCTCTGGATGAAGTGCACAGGGAGAGAGGATATATATATTTGAAGAAATATACGGCCCAGTAGTATTTCTCTCTCCTATTTTTATGTTGTTGCTGTTCTGAAATCGTACAGGATGTGACAGTTGATATTTGTGCCGCATCTCCTCCGCTGCGATGAGTCAGCTGGAAGTTACGGTGCCGGCGCGCTGCATTTTTACCCAAAGTGAAACATTTGTCACACTTGTCACGCTGCTGCTGATTGTAACATAGTGTAAATGTGTAATATGCCACTTCTGTGACATTCTGTCTAATGCCACATTTCCACTGCAATGTACGGTACAGTACAACACGGCTCTACTCAACTCAACTCCTTCTTTTTCAGTTCTCCATTAGCAAAAGTTGTGGATAGCACCTGGTACGTTTTTTGGTACCACCTAGGTCGCGGTTCCAAGCGAGCTGAGCCGATACTCGAAGGTGGTTTGATCAGAGACATCCTGCACAAACCCGCCATTTTAAATAGCCAAGCTACCGTCAATAGCAAGATTTTTTTAAATGGCCTCCTGCAAAACTACACTGTACATTACGCCAAACAACTGACGAAGTGCAGACATCGTTGCTGATGAAAGGATTCAGCCAGTTCAGTTGCGTTGAAGATGGCGTCGCTATGGTGATTAGCTGAGAATCCTGCCTATACTGAGGGGGTACTATCTGCAGTGGAAAACAAAATAGAGAAAAGGACCTGATACCAACAGTGAGTCGAGTCGAGCCTTGCAGTGGAAATGATGCATAAGCGATGGCTGACTGTGTGAATAAAAACCCACCACTACACAACAAAGTGGATCCAGAAACACAATGCACACCATTCTCTTTTTTAGATTTCCGATGACTTATAATATGCACATACATGCTTGAGCATGTGTGCATACAGACATACACAAACACAAACTTGTCCAAAACAGGGACAGACATGTCTGCCTTGAATGTAAGCATGTCCTGGCTAGTCTCCCTGGAAGCAGCCTTTGGAGAGCCTGGGGACTGAATGAGGCCTTTTGAGTCCTGGCTGGTGAGAGGCAGGTCCATTGTTCAGGACAGCTGGGCCTCTTGTTTCTTGCTTTCTCTCTGGGGGCAATGGGCACCCAATATGAGGAGATTGGGTTTCTACCACACACTCCCTCCCAGCCCCCCACGCATCTGCAGCAGCATTGACTGTGACTCTCTACCCTTCTGTCTGAGGCCACTTCTGGACTCTACTGACTAGAAAAACCTTCCTGGTGCACTTTCGTCTGGAAATGAGAGGAATGTGTGTAGCCAAATATAAAGTACAATAATACAAAAACCTGTATTGTATAGGATTTGTAATAAATATCACACTGTAGAATTAAGTTGTTGCATTTTTAGCTATAGACATGGTCCATGGAATAAATGAGGGAGGCAAATTCTGTTGAATTAAAAAAAAAAAAAGGTTTGCATTGCACATTATCATCCATTTGTATATTACATGGTGTTCACTGTTAAATATCTCTGGCAGTACTCAGCTCTTTTGTAGTATCATCAACAACACACACAGCTCCGAGCTCATTCTTGTCGCCACATCTCGTCCTTCTATATCTCCATCCCCCATTCCTCCACCCCTCTCCTTTTTCCCACACTCTCCTCCTTCCTTCCCTGCCCGAGGGAGCGCTGTGATTGGGTGAGAGCTGCTCTCTGCGGAGTGTGCTCCGTCTGTCACTATCCTTGTGGCAGGAAAGTGGAATGGAATAAAGCTCCCAAACTGGGCTATTAAAGGCTATTTTCATCCATGCACGTCTGTTTCTGTGGGCTCACGCTCCAAATATAGATGTGGCACCAGTGACGCTAATGAAACGCGTCCCCCTTTTCGCTGGTTTAAATCTACTTATGTAATCTCTTCCTCGCATCAACAGGAGCCGGCCATACCTTACCATCTGTGCCTGATCCTGCAGTTATCTCCTCCTGTCATGCCTGTCTTACAAACTCAGGCCTGTGTTCTTTCTCCTGCAGCTCTTGGAGGTCAGGTGCATGAGCTGGAAAGTGAGAGTAGGAGCAACATGTTTCCATTTAGATGTGGAGCACCAATCCAAGAAAAACATGCTGGGTGTGACCTACAAATTCCAGCCAGTATCCTGTCATTCCAGTGCAAAATGCAGGGAGGGAGGTGACAAATCCCTAAGCCACTTTGTGTCAAATGCAGACACAAATAGAATGGTGCTCCATGTGACAGATGCTGCACACGCAGGGCTGTGTTAAAAAATCAATGGCAGTTCATTTCACCCGTCATGTTCTGAGCTTTTGTTTCGCTAAAAAATAAATACAGCAAAATAAATAAATAATGCGATTGAAACAAAAAGGCTGCATGCACTGGAATTCATCAGTAATGTCACCAACACCCCAAAGACACAAGCACGGGAGGATTTGTTTGTGTGACCTGCTTTTGTAGTAACAGCACTTTAGTATTGGAGGGAAGTCAGCAAGCATTCTCAGTATGATGTGAAAAATTTCAGATCAGGCTACAAGGAAAAGCAACATTTTATCTACATGGATGACAGGTATGTTCCCTAATACATGCTGGGATGTGTCATTTTGGGGCTGAATCATCAGCATGTTTCAGCAGCATGTCCTAAATATAAGGTGATGCATGGGAATAAAGCACCATCCTCAGTTTCTTCACAGCTACACGTGAGTGCGCGTGGCAGCATTCCCCTCTCTCTCCTGTGTGTGTTTGCTGAATAGAGGTACTATGGGTCAGTGGAGCAGCTGGTGACTGGGAGGAAGAACTTAACCAGGCCTCCTTTGTGGATCAGCTGTCTCTGGCCGAGCTTTGTCATTCCAAATTGGGTCCCTTACATCCAGAGCCTGGGGAGGTTTTGACATGTAAATGCATGACTGAGAGCTCCAAAGCCCCACGATTACTCACTAAAATGCTAGAGGGGCCAAAAACGGTTCCCTGAGATGCACCGCTGGGGGGGGGAGGAAACACACACACAGCCTCACCGCAGACTGAAGTGTGCCTCACAGTCTGGAATTATGTTAATGATTAAGCTTCCGTCTGGACACCAAACACTCTCCGCCCTAATAGAATTATTTACGGATGATATGGGGAACCACTATGTGAGCAGCCGCATGAAGCATGTAAACACTGTAAAGCCTTTTGGGTCGTATGTGATATACAATACATACACTTGACTTGATTATGAAAATATTTTATTTATCTGTTTATTCATTTAACAAGGCAATACTGATGGATAGTGCTACACAGGAAAAAAGAACAGCTGTTACAATTTATGTCTAAGCCAATTTGCAGCCACTGTTCTGCATTTTGTTTTAATTAGTTTTTGCATTCATTTAAATCTGAGTATAAAAACAGATTAGACAAAAAAAAAAAGACATGGGCGCATGTGTATATGCATGTGTCAATGTGTGTATTTATTGTACATGACCGTGTATGCACTGACATACAGGTGGAGAATATTCAGTGTTCCCATCTTTGTCATTGTTTAAACCTTTGATTCACTGAAAACATGCATGTATATGTGATGATTAAAAACTGATTCCAATTTTAGATTTTATAGAATTATGTAGAACACTGGTAGCCTATAGTTAATCTTGATACAATATGAAACTAAAATGACAAAGGCTTGTTTTATTAAAGGGCTCATGAAACAATAATATGTGGGTGCATGGGGCTATTAAACCAGTTCAAACCAATCTGCTCTTTAAAGGTGCTGTAGCCTATTGAAATATAGTCTTGCGTAGCCAGATCTATCTCCACAGTGCTGGAGATCTGGATTTAATAGCTTTCACTCCAGAATAGGGGAAAAAGCTCCCTGGCCTGTTTGTATTTTAAACCAATCACAATCGTTTTGGGCGGCGCTACGCCTCGGCTGCAGCGAAGGGACTTTGAGAACCACAGGAAGGGCAGGAGGGACTTCCTCCGGCCGGGGTTTCCTCCCACCAGAAGTTAAGGCTTTTATTCCGACACTGCTTACATAGCAAGCCAGACTAATTGAAATACTGAATAAAAAAACAGTCTGGGCTGGAATTGATTCCACATGGCTCTCACCACAGTTTGATTGACATTCAGACTCAAGACAGAATGGCAGGGCTAGCTGTGAGCTAATTACGGCAATAGTGCTCCCACTGGCTAGCTAATTTCATTTCGTTTCACATTTCGCATCTGTATTGCATCCCTGTGTGCAACAGAGAGTTAGCATAGCATCAGCTAACTTAGCTAAAGAACACAGTACCAGAGAAAGGGGACTGGAAAACGGTGAAAGAAAAACAAATGATTGATTGACGCTTCACTGCGTCATTGGATCGCTGAAAAAGTTGAGCCCCAGTCATCTTTGATTGTAGTGCGTCACGCCCGTCACACAGCGATGAGTGTCGGGCGTCAGTTTGTAGCTTCGTGTCGCCGGCTTCCATTGAAAATGACTTGTAGTTGTTGTGTCTTGTGTCGCAGGTGGTGTGAACACAGCGTTAATGTTCTAAATGTCATGTACGGGATCTGATTTTTATCATTATTATTTGGTTGTTAACAAAACAAACACGATAAGCCTCACGGGAGACTACTGGTTGCTGTTTTCACCACAATGCTTAATCGCCTGCATTAATCACCATGCATTTAACTGAAGTGATTAAGTTAGACAGCATTGTGACTTTGACAGGTAGCCTACAGAGTATGCAGATGAAGCACATCAACATCAAATATGCCATTTTAATGTTTTCATAATGATAATGATATTGAATTAAAAAATGACAGATTTCAGCTTTAACTTTAAAGTATATGAATGACAACAATTAACAAACAGGTAAGCTGAACACACAATAATAAGTGGAAAATGAACTGCGTGGAAATCTTATACAAGCCTAACCTTTGATCATTTCAGTAGCTCTATAAAATGAAGCTTATGGCCAGACAGCAACGCCCCAGTGAGCTGGTGTTCGGCACGTCTGTGTGCCACATGTGTGCACGGCTGTAAAACAACCAACACTTCCAACTCGCTCGCTCACAGGAGAGAAGCTGCCCATATGTTGCTGAATGGTTACAATGCTGCTTTAACCAGGAGAGCAAACAAACAAGAATAACTCGGCACATTTGAACAGGCGCCAGAGCTGCAAACATCATTGCGCTAACACAAACAAAATACTCCATGGCCTCAATAATGCACCACATCACACATCTGGAGCGTGTGTCTCATATTTGTAAGAGAGGAGAAAACCAACAGCAGAGAGCCACTGAGCAGCAGGAGCAGTAGGCACACAGGAAGTGAAATTTGCTCAATATACTGTAGCCTGCGGCACTTTGAGGGATAATTGCTGACACTCCTAGCTTAGCAGATAGCCATTCCATGCTGCAGTGGTCAGGGAAACCCTCTGTTACTGACAGCTGTCTGAAGCACGGCACACAGAAAGAACACGACATGTAGCATGTAAACATGGATTTACCCATGTCCTCCATACTGCCCGCACAGCTTATTATAGAAGGATCCTGGCAACATAATAAACCAGGAATTGCTGCCTGCTGTGGCAGAGTGCTTCTTTCCTGGCTGCCCTACTTTCTGCCTGTAGTTGTTGACTTGGTTTATTTGTTCTGAATGGCCACTAATCACTGTTTTTTTTCTCTACTTTTGCCGTTTATGAGGAAATGGAGTGGCTCTACAATTGGGGGGGCAGAGAACACTTAGGGGCTACCGCTGTGGCTCCATTTTCCATCCCAGGTATCAGGGTTGTGATGCTGCGGGCCTCTGTACACAAGGAAACATTCATCACACCCACAGAGAAGACTGCGATAATGAGTTTTAATTGACAGCAGGACAAACAGTTTAAGTTCCCTAATGTGTTTGCGTGATGTAAAGCACTTAATAATGTGTTTACATTTAATGCCAATCACACAGTAACTGCTCTGATAGGTCTTTGCAGTACGGTGGCACACCGAGAGAGCGAGAGGGAGAGAGAGAGAGAGAGGGAGAGGGCATGGGGGTGTGTGGGGTAAGGAGATGAACAGAGCAGCAGATAATGACCTCAGCTTCCATCTGCTGGGCACCACGGGGCGGAGACACCTTCAACCTGCCACAGGTCGGTCGCCACGGCAATCTGCCGCTCCCCATCGTCCTGGTGACATCTGCTTTTGGGTGACTGAAAGATGAATGCAGCACCAGCCGCATGGGCACAGAACAGACGTCACGCAGACTACTAGACACACACACTAACACTGCGGCACAGATGGCCAGAGACACACTACTGTGGCGCTTACAATCCAGGCATTCTCCTCTGCTTCTAACCTCTCAGTAAAGTGGATGTAATATAATGACAGATTTGTAGCGCCGTTAGCTGTAAATATGTTTTGGGTCTCTTCCTAAAGAGCTGGCATTGATGGCCACTGACTTGCACGCCAGAAACCTTGCCGTAGTGCCGTTTATTTACTGTAATACCCTCCTGTTACTCTGCTCGCACACATGACACAAGCTTTCACCTGTTAAAGGAATCAGGATCATGTTTATGCCTGTTTGGTTTCATAATACTAATTTGTTTGTTTTTGTAGCATGGGGAATAAATGTTGTTTACTAGTACTCTGTATCTATGGCGATATCGTTTTGCTTGACTAGAGTCCCCAGCCACAGCTGTCACAGTTATTTAGTGCCTCTGCGGTAACCTTGGAAACACCCACCCTGCATACAAGTGTTTTCACAAAGTGAGATCCTGATAAACAGGTGAAGAGCTGGGAATGCTGTGATTACACACAAAGCAGCACGAAAAAAGTAACAAAACCACGTAATGTGTTGGGTTCACTTTGAGGAGAAGGACAGCTGGAGGGAGGACAGAAAGAGAGGAAATGAAGGGGTGGGGCGGCTGTGACAGAGGAACAGTGAAGCAGAGGAAGCAAAGGAAAAAGAGGGGAATTCAGGTCAGTGTTGTGGATTAGGCTATGCATGCCGGGCTGGGCATTTTGATCCACCTCTGGTTTGGAGAGAGGGAGAAACGCTGGGTGAGAAAAGGCAATTGCGTGATAGATGGATAAACAGAGATCATGAGAGGAACAGCAAAGTGAAAACATGATCGATTTTAATTGGCTTTCATAATGTCTTACTTTGTCGCAATCATCTCATGAGACAGTCTGTTAGATTTAAAGGGAGCGCTGACAGATTATGCAGGCCTGAAATATTACACTTTGGATAAATGTGATCCAAAACATCAAGATAGCTTTTTGAAATAAGAAAATGTAAAGCTGGGATCTGGCATTTGCAGCAGCACCAAAGTTTAAACCCAACTATAGATATAGAAGAACAGTAATTGTAGCTAAAACCGGCCAAACTTTAATGGGTTGATTTCAGTTTTCTAAAATACCAGGGAAGCTTAGTTTATAAATTGTAATTCCAAGAATCACTCCATGTTTCCTGTAGTTTGGTTACGCGGTACTGTTTAGAGTCCAGAATAGCCCTTTTATGGGTGTTAGAGGAACATAATAACTCCTAGAGGCATCAAAGTCCAAAAGTGTGTCAACCATCAGTGTTTACTGGGTCAAATACTATTTGGGTCAATCTGGGTATACTGATGTTTGTGTTTTGTCTGATCCAGCTTGAAGTGTCAGAATTAACCACACAAACATTTGAGTAAGCGTTTGGGATCGGCAATACATGGTAATATATTACATAAATCTATACTTATAATTGAGTTACAACCCACGTGACAAATCCCACCCACCTGGCATTTAAATGGCCAAGACGTCCTCTTGTTCTAATGTGGGTGGATTTGTGAAAGTTTGTTTTGAAAATTTCAATAGAGTTCTGTGTTTTTGTGCCTCCTCATCCCAATATCATTATTAGCACTGCTGTCTCTGCAGGGGGACAGGCCTGGCAGACAGCTGGCTTGAACTGAGCTTTATAGCAAGCCCACCCCTGAGAAAAGGTTTACGTGTCACAAAGAAACAATGAAGATCCTCTATCTAGCCATGTTTATCAACCCTGTACCATGGCAAACAACCTTATTGCATAATAGATAAACAGTTTTAGGTTATGGAAACGCTTACTCAGAAGTCCACTGCTCTCTTTTTCTGAGTGGAATGAATGATTCTTTCAGTTTATCTTTGAACCAGCTGATGACCAGCATGATAGCTGGCAGAATCTCCTCTCAGCTGAAAGAAATGACTGTTCTCATGTCTACAAAATCAAACAATTACTGGTTATGACAAGTAATGTCAAAACGTCACTTTCATAGCTTAGCTTTAGTTGCTAGTGGTTATCTAGCTATGGTTAGCTCAATGTGGCTTCTTCTGAAGTCAATAACCATCTCTTTAGTCTGTTGTCACAGCAGCGTGTGACCAGTTGCTCCACCTCCTCTCTATAGTTTGTTCCGTCGTTGTTCGTGGCGAGACCCACCAGTCGTGTCGTCTGCTCAGTGTGGTGGTGCTCGAGGTTCGACCGTTCCTGACTGACTGCGATCTTCCAGTAAGAAAGTCCAGAATCCATCAGTTGCTGAGAAGTCAGCTGTTGAGGTACATTGGTACTGAACGCAGTGCTAAAATCTAACAGCATTCTGACGTGAGTGTCCTTGTTTTTCAATTGAGTCAGGTCCACATGAAACCTATTACAAATGTAACATATCCATCAGAAACATACATTGCCAACATTTATTCTAGCGATTGGGTTGCAAAATCACTCCTCTAACTTTGCAACTCTATTGGCTATTGTTCAGTTGTTGTGTATTATTAAAGTAACCAATATCAACAGTGATCACCTGTTGCATGGGCCATTGCACACATTTTCCGTGTCAGTGTTAGTACTCTAAAATATTAGCTAAGGCTTGGCTTGCGGGGGGTTTGGTTCTCAGATTGCAGCATTTGCAAAGCATGCTAGGTATGTCTGGGATGCTGGAAGTCAGTCAGAGTTGGGGGTGCTGAGAGAAAAGTTTATATAATGACATCATATTAAATGCTGTGCACCAGTCATGGTTTTTGTATTCATTTGAATGGCCAAGAACATTTTACACCAATTTTAGAACGTTTTACACTTAGTACCATATTTAACTAAACTTAAACATTGTGAAACAGTCGCACATGGACGCTGTTTTAAAAACGTGGTTAACGTGCAACAAAACTAGCCTGTTACTTTGTAGGTTTAGGAAAAAACAATAGAGGGCATGGCATCTACATACAGAAGTTAATTTACAGGTTAACTTAACATAACGTTGACTTTTAGTTTCAAGCAGGACACGGCCTCCTGTTATTTTTTTTTCCTAACTTCACCAAGTAGGTGCTTAAACCTAAAGTTCCACAAGTACTTCCAACAGAGATTGTGCGACCGTTTCACAATGTTAAATAGAGCGGTCATATTTTGTACGATTTCATACGAACCCATTCATGTTTATAGACTGTTCACGCAAGAAAAAAACACTTTTTTTTATTGATTTGTTTAGTAACTGTTTTGCCTTGTGGTTACAGTCCCCCACCCATAGGGGTGCTGCAGCCCCCTCAGCACCCCATCAGTGTCCCTGAGGTTTACAGTTACAACTTTACTGTATGCAGCCTATTCGACATATCAGAAGAGGATGGCTTCCATAAAGAGAGGTAAATAGAGGCATTGCATCTCTGACATGTACTGCAGACAAAGAACATGCATTTGAAGTTGTGTTTATTGCTAACACATGTAGCCTACAGAAAGTCCAATATTTAATCTCTACTGTTTTTCACTAACTCATGAGAAAAATATCTGGCTGTAGATGTATGACTTTTCTTCACCAGCTAGTCCGTTACTGTCTATCTGCTGTCTTTGTGCTGGGCAGGTAGCGTGCAGTAAAACTAAAACACGAGCTAAAAGAGGCTAAAGCAGCTGCAGAGTTGGGTGGTAATTCTCTCTGTGTCTGTCACTGCTTTCACATGGTGTGCCTATTTGATTCAATGTTAATGTAGAATAATGGCAATTAATGGAGCTTTTAAAGGCAATAAAAAAAGCAAACCCTAATGAAGCTAATTTAGCTCCCTGCATGGCTTGTTTTTGCTCGTAGCAACAAAAACATTGTTGTACAGCAACTGACTTGTGGAAGATTCACCAGCCTGTTTCTGGCTCTACAGTCTCTGCAAATTTAACATCACACTCTGAAGATTCCACTCACTACCCCCAGCCAAGTGTGGAGGCCCACAACACACACACACACACACACACACACACACACACAAAATCACATGTTCCTCAATACACATGCGGGCACATACCCACACATGCATTCATGCTGACTTACATGTGCACACACACAAACACTCACACAATCCCTGCTGTGCCTGTAAAATCAGCATAGCTCTCAGAAATTCCACTAACACCTCCCACCCCATGTGGACGCACACATACACACACACACATGCACACACACTCCTGTGAACCCACACAATTAATGTGAAATCACATCCATCTTCCACCCCTCTGCCCCTCCCCTGTTCTCCATTACAAATAGCTGAGGATTGCATTCTCTCCCTCTGGCCTTGCCTGATGTTGTTTTTACATGTCTTGTTGTGTGCAATACTCTCCCTTATGTAAGACAAAATTACCCAACATGAGTGTTATTCTCAGTGGGGGAGATTGCACTGGTGCATTCCAAACTCAATGAGAGATGGAGAGAAATTGAGAGAGAGGTGAGCAGGAGATAATCTTCCCTTAATGATTATTTTTATGGCAGCCATGCTTCACTAGATGGACTACGATGAAGATAGAGGAGGGGGGGGTGGAAGGAGAGAGGGAGGTATGCTGCGAAAGTCATGAGTCAGATTCAAACTCACGAGCACCTGCTGAGCTACCACGACGCCTCAGAGTCAACAATCTTAAGTGGATTATTTCTTTGCAGATTTAACCCCCGTCTCAGCATGAGTACTGAGGATTCCTTGATAAACATTGACCAAGAGATAAGGAGGCAGTGTGTGCAGTTAAGATCCTGTTTACCCTGTACGGAGTCACAGGGGGATGGAATCTAGTCCTGCATAGATTAAAGTAACCGGAACTGGTACGGTATATAGTGGACTCCCTTTTCCACCAAATTAGCTCTGGTTCTTGGAACCTTGGTGCTATCGAGCAAAATCAGTCTGCTTTTCCACCAGTTTTGAGCAGAACCATTGTTATCAAGGATGTGTCATCAATGGAGGGCAATGCACAATGCACAACAGATGTAGTAGCAAGACAGCAGATCGCATTGTTTACCTGCCAGCTTTTGTTCAGTTATTACAGATATTTGTTTGTTTTGGTTTTTCTTTTACAAAAAACAAGCACTGACCCAGTATTAATGATAAAAAGATGTATGAAAGACTATTACATGTAAGACTCCATCCTCTCTTTCCAACCTATAGAATATGACACGGCCACTTTGGTTCGCACTATTTTTTGTTTCCGGCTGGGAAACAACTTTTTGGATTCTCAAACATAGAATGTAAAAAAAATAATGGACGTAGCCACTGTGACATCACTCATTAGTTTGTGGGCTACCATTTGGAAGCCTTGAGTTTAGCATTTTGGCTGTCGCCATCTTGGTCTTTTGCAACCAGACCGTTTCCCCAAAGTTACCAGCTAATGTTTGGGCTAGCTAGTTAGTTTGGTTAGCAAGGTGCAACCGAGCGCTGAACAAAAATGTGACAATTAACTTTTATGTAGTGAAAACACCCTGTAAAAGGGTTAAAGGGTCAAAGTCATAAGCTGAAAACACGAACAACACCCAAAACAAGTTCACGTCGATTTGAATATAAGCTACACAGTGCCATGTTTAGCATTGCTAAGACTCTATGCTATCGCTAGCAGGGTGACCTGTCAATCACAAGGTAGCCATGCCCTAAAGCACCCCCTGCTTTATTGTCTATTTTACTCTAAATGTGACCATAATTTACAAAATTAACATCATGCTGTGTTGAAGAAGATTTCAAACTAGCGATTGAGACCATAAACTCATTAGAAAAATGTTTACTGAGGTAATAAATCAAGTGAGAAGTAGGGTAATTTTTCCATAGACTTCTATACAACCAGACTTCTTTTTGCAACCAGTGGAGTCGCCCCCTGCTGGACATGGGAAAGAATGCAGGTTTGAGGCACCTCCGCATTGGCTTCACTTTTCAGTCCCAGAAGCTACGTCCATCTTTTTTATACAGCCTATGTTCTGAAACAATTTATTTTTTGTCGAAATGCTCCGAACAGTTCAAAATGAGGTGTGCGAAATTAGGTTCGGAACAGAACCCATTCCATATAGGTGGAAACAGGGTATGTATGGAAGGAGGACATGCAAACACAACATATGATGTGCTCGGGCACGGAGGGGATCTGCCACAAAGAAACAACAGAGGGACAAGAAGTGTCTGTCAATAGCTTTTTGTTTCTGATGCTTCATGCACTATGGACAACAACTGACACATTCAGTCTTTTCGCCTGGAATGACCCATAAAAGTCTTTGAAGCGCAGTCTCATGGTGGACCTTGATGAACCTTTGGTCACTGTAGAAAGTCAGCGTTACATCCAGGCTTGTTAGCAAACAGTTCACAATCCACAAGGGCCAAATCACATTGGTTCTGGCTGGGTCATGTTCCTGCATTCTTCCATACATGTGATCCAAAGTGATATGTCCTCTAATCAAGTTATTCATTGTCCTTGCAACCCTTCATGAAGACTTCTCACAGACGTAGCAAGGGGCTGAGATACCAACACAGACAGATCCTCTATTGATAAGGCGACCGATATAGAACAGCTCCTTGTATAATACTGTAGCTCGTTTGTGGGCAGAATACACTGGCAAGTGCACATGAGGTATGGGACCAGAATGGAGACTGCCATCTGTGTGAATTTGGGAACATTTCATGTTTTTATGGACAGCGTTAGGGTTACTTTTAACATGTATTCCACTACAGGTTACTGAATACATGCCCTTAAATGTAATATACATATTCCATTAGACTACTCAAAATAAGTAACATATTCTAAATACTTTGGATTACTTTTGGAATACTTCAAAATCTTCTTGCTGAGCTCATTTTTCTGT
>JAOVVB010008306.1:0-32038 GCA_028570985.1 Heterobranchus longifilis | reverse complement strand
ATCTCAGAGATGAAGAGAAAATGCTGCTAATAGTTTAGCCTTATGCTAACATAGTCACCATGATAGCCACAGGCTCATAGGCTGCAGCTAAATCAAGTTCATGTTGATGAATCTCAAAGAGCTTTACAGGTCCAAAAGTTTGCAAAGAAAACTGGACAGTAATCCCATGGATGTATAATAAGAAGGGTAATCCTCATTGAACTGGTGCTGTATAGTTAGGGCATCGGCCATTGGGCCGAATGAATGAATAGTATCAGAGTACAGGTTACTGAGTGAAGCCGAAGCCCCGTGCTTGTTGTGTGGGAGGGGCTGGAGCCACTTTACAAAGATTGAAAATGCAGTAAGCTGCAAGAAGAGGTCCCACTTCGCTTCAAATTCTGGCGTGTTTTTGCTTTCTGCATACCCCAGCTTTAAGTGTTGTTGTTGGCATAAGAACACATTTAAACATCTGTATTTTGTTCAAGACACTCAACTTTTAACTAAACACTGCAGGACACTAAAGGAAATCGAGGTGATGCAGGTCAACTTTAAGGTATGTGTGCACTGTGTCAGCTATGTTATGTGGGAAAATATAAATATTGGATTGAGACTCATATTTAGGGCAGAAAAAAGTATTTTGCACTTGACCACAAAAAAGGTGCACATATTATGATACAGTGTGACAAATGCTCAGTGCATTAATAGAACTGCAACCAAACTTAGGGAATGCATACTATTAGTTTGAGTCCACTCAAATATGGTGTTGTAAGAACTGCTGGCAATGCAGTAACCCAAGACACATTCTAGCCAACACCATCTGTACTACAACATTTAAAGTAACACAACCTCACAGAAAGAATGGTGGTTTCAAGAGTGAAGCTTTTTTTCCCCCACACAAGATGGATGAATACTGCAGACCAATGGGACTATTGTATGGAGCCCTCACTTTGACAAAACGGCTAGATCTGGACACTAACAGACGTAAAGAAGAAAGCTCAAGCAAGAACTGTGTGAAATGGGACAGAGAATTAAGCAGACGTCATCTCACAGTAATATCTGTACAAGTCAGAGAGACCTTTAAACCAAAACATTATTCAAAACTGAATTTGACCTGTAAACAAAGTTCTCACTATGTGGCTTATCTGATGGCAGTGGAAAAATGCCTGGAGGTTTTCATATCAAAACCACCATCAACTCTCTTCCCTTATAATGACAGAAATCTGCTAAAAACAGCCTAGAATACAAAGCATGTACAGGGAACACTTATCCCAGTTAATAGCATAGATGAGACACCAATAACACCACTGCAGGAGGGGACATGTGGGATTGTTTCCATGGACACACATAAGACCAAATCTAATCGTTTCTTAATGATCAAAAGTACAAACAGAAAGTTGTTTTTAGATAAGATGTTTGCATCATCTGTACAACTGGCCATTTAGTGCTTGAACTGAAGTGTCTATAGTACACATTGCACAGGACAGTTGCGTAAAAGGAAGGTTGGCTGAGGATATGCTTCTCACCTTGGTTTCAGTCCAGAGAGTCCCTCAGGCCATTGCTGCAAGACGGTAATGCGAGGAAACTTTTAAGCATCATCCACGTCTCCCTGCTGAAAGAAATAACAGCAAAATTGGGATGTACAGTACATAGAGTGAATCAGCACAACTCTCATCACAAAGGCAGAACAGTGTATAGTAAGGGAATGCTTTAAGATTGTACTGTGCAATGTACTGTGCCATTTTTGTACCACAATAGTTACATAATGACAAGTGAAGATGTAATAGTATATTTAGGGCTGCAACTAGGCTAACACTTGTTTTCATTCTCGATTTATCTGTTGATTATTTTGATAGGTCCAAAGTGACAAAATTGCATGAAAAATTATTAATTGATGATCAAAAGAGTTGCCAATTCTAAGAATATTAAAGAAAATTTTGATGTTTTTTTTTTTATTTGCATTGTCTTTACTTAGGGCCATCCTCGATTAAATAAGTGTCTGTCTTAATGGACAGATCTGTAAAACTGAGTTTCTCCACAAAGAATCATGCAAAAGCACCACTTTGTATCTTGTGTTTGAGATATAGTTGAAATGAAAAAAGCATAAAAAATGACTTAAGAAATCTTAGTCAACGAAGACCAAAATGACCAATTAGTCGACTAATCGACAGAGGGAGCAGCCCTACTTTCATTCACTGTTACAGCATAACAGTGCTTCAAAAAGGTCCACATTTTGAAAACAATAACACCCCACAGTGAAACCACTCCTCACACACAGACCATCGACAGCTCTCAGAAAGCTCATCAGAAAACCTGAAAGAACTACTCAGAGAAGGATCCTCCTACAAGGGTGCTTAGGTGTGCTGAGGTGTCCTGGTTGTGAAAAAAAGCATTTAACCTCATGCTGTCCATGTTTTATCATTAATCTGCCAAAAAAGTTACTGTAAACTCCTACAGTGAAAACTGCACAAGATCTGCATAGAAAAATGATAAAAACAAAGTAATATAACACCGCAGCATGCATATTACAAAATCATACTGATTCACAGCCAGGCCTCACTAAGAATGTTTACTGACTCATGAGTTTCAATACACAGTAATTCACAGTTGAAAATGGCTAATTAGAAAGAAATGAGTTACTCCAGCACACAATGCTGTACTGTTGTATTATAAGTATAATCAGAGTGTAATCAGTCAATAGAAAGCAAAGCTCAAATGTCAAACCTTTTTCAACTAGCGAACATAAGTTAACTGTTAATGTGCTTCAAACTCACAACAAGTCATCTTATCTAGTGCTAACTGTTTGCATTAAGTTAGCATGGAGCTGCAAGTTAAGTGTCCACAGGGCCTTTTCATCTCCTTGGGGACCTCACAGCCTATTACATTGTGGAACATAGTGTGCCTTTTTAATCACGGCACACAATTAATTAGACAGGAGAAAAGTTTCAATTTTAAATCATATTCCCATTTGGATAATTAGAAAATGCAACTGGTAACTCAAAAAAGAACTCTGCTGGGCTATTTGGCTACGCAGGAAAAAGCTCCTAATGAAAGGCTTGTGTGGAAGTGCTCGTCTTGTACTACATGTAGCCTGATGAGGAAGGGAGAGCCAGCCAACCCCTCTTGGCCTGGGTGATTTCTCCCAAATACCTGCCAAGTGAGCCAGCTGAGGAATGCACTCACGTGATGTCATCATGTGCTGACATAACTGGAGAGTAAACCGATTCCCCTATTGAACTCTGCACAAGTCCACAGCTAGAAGCCATGCAGAAAGGTGATATTAACTGCTGCACACCACACACTCAAACAGCTGAAATCTGTGATGAGTCAGACGGTGACCACATGTACAGTTGAAAAAACTGTTTTTGCATGTGTAAAGATCTAGGCTAAACATCAAGTATAGTAAAAGTATAAAATAGCTGATATGGCTTGAATGCTATAGTCAATCTCGTCTTTTTGTTAATGAAATTTCATAATTCTGTATTTCTCGACTCCACCTTCCTCTTTTCCTTTTCCCTTTCCTGCATGGCTCTTAGTTCTCATCCTCTGGAGGAATTTCCTCTGAGCTTTAATGCTGTCACATGCTCAGTCTCAGTGTGGCCCTTGATCTGTGGACTGAGTGACAGAGTAAGGCAGAAGTGTGCAAATACTCCATTGAGCTAGTTTAACAGTAATCATGTTTAATTCACCAAATGTGATCAAAAAACTTCCAAATGATAGATTTTTACGACACAAGTCCTTTCTTTGTTTATAAATGTAATTGCTTAGAAGATCCACTTAATGATTTCTTCTCAGAAAATCAATCAGCAGTACAAATGAATCAGAGATAGATATGATGCAACACAGACAAATACTGAGGCATCTGTACACCCAGTTAGATAATTACTAGGCTATATCGACTTATCGTACGATATATGGACATGACCTCAATATTTTTTGCTGACCTCGATATTGCCGGTGTGTTTACATGCGTGTTTGTTTAAATAAGAATTTTACCAACATTTTAGCCAACATGATGCCAGAATAAACAGCAGGGTTTTTCTCTGCCATTGTGAGACTTGGACTCCTCAGAGTTATTTTATTATTTTTTGTTTTGGATGTGTGGTTTTATTTTGTTTGTTTGAATTTATTTAAGATATTTTTAGATTTTTTTTCACATTCCAATTACAATGTCTTAATATTCTTAAAAATTAAAAAGATAATTGCTCTTTTAGGGATGTTAATTAAATGTTTAACCATTAACCGACATTACTATCAGATAAACAGCTAAAAAAATATTCTTAGAATAAAAAATAAAAGGTAATAAAACAAAGTTTGTTGCATATAGGCTATACAATCCATTTTCTAACTGATAGTTAACTTGCTGGTTCAAACTTTGCACTAGCATGGTGTGTTTTGATGCTTTTTTTCTGCTCCGTTTGTGGAGCAGAACCGATTACTGGACGGCGATCACAGTGGAGATCTACGTGAGACGTGCCAATAGAACGATGAAGACTTAAGGCTAAATCAGCCGTCCTACACACAGAGTATACCAGGCAGACACACAGCTGACAACCTTGCAGCTTGAAGTGGTGGAGACAGGCTTGGACATTCGCTCTGCGGAGTCATAGACAGCGGCGGGCATGTACCGAACGCACAAGCGGTTCCATTCTGGGAAAATGGCTTCATGTGTCCACACAACAATGCACGCAACATCATGGCTGTGTGACCGGTAAACGACTGCAGCTGTCTGCGTACGCTGAACGTATATGTCCGAGCCTCCCGGACGGATGAACTGGGAAAGTTCCCTGCTTGTCGGTTAATGATCGATTGGTTAATGAGGGTCGGCTATCGGTCAGAAAAAAAAGGTTAAATTAGCATCCCTATGCTCTTTGCATTATTATGCTATTATATTGCCATTATATCAGTAGCAAAAAATTGTCTTAAAATTACAATAATATTGTTTATCGCAACTATTTCTGATACAATATATCGTCCAACAAAAGTAGCTATCGTGACAGGCCTAGTTAGCCTACATCTAGGGCTGTCCTTGACTAAAGAAATTCTTAGTGGACTAACGCTCATATGATTTTGTCGACCAATCAATTAGTTGATTTAATCGACAGCTCTGTAAATCTCCACAAAGAATCATGCAAAAGCACCACTTTAAATCTTGTGTTTACCAGAGATGTGCTCATATGTTTCTTGGAAATAAATCATTCAGCATGAAAAAAGCATAAAAAATGACTGAAGAAATCTTAGCCGACTAAGACCAAAAATGACTGATTAGTCGACTAATCGACTAAGAGGGGGCAACCCTAGTTACATCTATCACTTTTACTATCTGCTGGTGTGGTAGCCTGTGCCATCGATTCCCATACTTTTATATGCAAGTTGAATGCTCCGTGTGTGTCAGTATGTGCAATGTTCACTGCACAAGAGCAGACCAAACCGCCTCTCACATATTAGACCAGTTGAGCCATGCCAACACTTCCTGTGATATTAGGGGTGGGGACCCGCTGATGACATTAGTGGTGTGATCCAAGACCAGTGGCAAGTCACACCAGAAGTATTGCATGCACATATGCCTGCATGCAAGTGTGCAAATCATCTAAGACACACTGAAACAGAAGACCTCCTCAGGAAAGACTTGAGGATCTGTCTATCTTTGAAGGGCTATTCTACTTGGCACAGAAGTGTTGAATGACACATGGTGTAATCTAAACAAAAACACACAACCCTGCCAAGACTGTCACTGAGCTTCAGCAGCAACATTAATTGAGTTTCATGTTACCCTGAATACTGGTGTGACACAATCAATGAAGGTAGCTACCTGTAAATTAAAGTGAACCCTGTATCAAAAAATAAAAGTGCAATATCAATATGAAAAGTAACAAAAATGGATGAAGCCAGAGAAATACACACACTACAGATACACCTTCTCTAGAACCTGACACTGGATCACGGGAGTATTTCATTCACCCAAAACACTCACAGTCAAACCATCTGTTGGTATTTAAAGGGGGGTCAAAGATCATCAGGTGAAAAGTTCAAGCTCTCCACCTAAACAGACGAGAGTGCAGCCAATTTAACTGTAACTGGTAATAAGTGGTTTCATTATGCAATGCAAAACATCATATTATCCTTGTTGTTTGTGATAAAACAAAATGAAGTGAATTGTGAAACTGTAAAACTGAACAGAAAAACACCATAAACTGAGCGACTGAATGACTACAACAGATTTCACCTCCAAGTTCATACAGCTTTGAATGTGGTACACTCTCATCAAGACAACTGGCATTTCTTTTGACAGAAGCAGCAGATTGATCATGGGAGGAGAGCAGAAATGTTACCTAAAGCCAAACCTAATCCCTTCTTTCTCCCAGAGTTGGCAATGGGCTCCATCTGAGAAAAAGGCTTTGTCACCCAGGCTGGGCTAACAATGCTAATGAGCCAGCTAATCAGGTTCAGATAGGACAAAGGTTAGATAGTTCATGTGCTAGAAATTGACCATAATGGCCAGGTCACGGAAGGGCTAAACACCAATGGAGCCCCTACTGTGTGCCTTTTGAATGGCCCACTAATGGCCTTCAATTCAATAAGAATCAAGGCTGATGTCTATCCTAATGAAAACACCTAGCTTTTTAGCTCTAGTTACACCAAGGTTTGGTCAAGACCCTCATCCTAACTAATAATCAATAGATTTTGGTCCATCTGGGGGGGCAACTGTGAGGTGTAGTAAATCACAAAATCAGATTATTCTGCCAAACAAAGATTTCATCATAAATCACACAGGGTGACAAAGGTGTAGGCCTACATGTTTCACCACAAATGGGGCTTGTGACCGCTTAAAGGTTAAGAAGTACTGTTTTATAAGCAGGTTTAAAGGGATAGTTTGGATTTTTTAAAGTGGGGTTATATGAGGTACTTATCCATACCTACAGTAGATGGCGGTCAGCACGACCCTGTTTGGAGAAGCAGACAGGAGGACAGGCACGGGAGCTAAGCAATGTACTGCTGTGGACGGGGTCAGCAGCTAAATGTATTTTAGCCACCTAAAGAAAGGCACACCTTAAAAAAAAAATCAATATCAGTTTAAGTTTAGGCCATATTCAAAATATTTTCACCACTTTTCCTTGCCGGCAGACAGCCCTGGTTAAGTTTACGTGGGGAAAATTGAAGCCGTTGTTTATGCTCTTGTCAAAGCCAACATACTCCATTGACAAAAACAGTATGCCCTAATTTTACCTCATAGAATATGAGAGTTACACTCAAACTGATATCGATTTTTTTAGGTCGACCTTTCTTTGGGTGGCTAAAATATGCTTCTCCAAACCAGGAGCGTGCTGACTGCCATCTACTGTAGGTAATACACCGACTATGGATAAGTACCTCATATAATCCACTTAAAACAATCCGAACTATTCCTTTATACCCATGGGCTGGCCATGGTAAAACTAAGTGCCTCAGTTATGTGTTGGGATGCCCCAGAACAAGGCACCTGATACCCATGTACGTCAGTGATGCTCAATAGCAAAATGACAGGAATGTGGTTATACAGGATTTCTCTGGGGAGATGTTTAACTGTACAGCTGTAAAGTAAAGTACAACACAGCTGAAAAAAGGCACCCATGATCTAAAATACCTGATAGATATAGAAGAGCTGGCATGTCAAAGATCTTTTCACAAACCTACTTTAAGATGTGAAAAAGCACTCTTACTGCTCTTAACTCTCAATCAACTCAATCTGAAAATAAGTACCACCCTGCCCTTGACACTTTCTTTTAACCATTTTCTTTTAGCACCATCATTGCTATTTTGTTGCACAAACCAACAAAATGAAGCATTGAACTTTGTGTGCAAGATTTCTTTTTCAAATTGAATTGAAGTGCATATTAAATATTCATACCTAACTTAGATGCATGTTAAAGAAACAATGAAAATAAAAATAATAACCAAATAAAATATAAAGTACTTTTACCAATGTAACTACCAAACACTTGGGCTATACAAAACAATATGTAGAGTACCCAGCTAAATAAACAATACCACACTGAAGGTTCAAAAAGGATGGATCTAACAAACTTTAACTCACAAAGCCAGTCAACAAAAATACAATTAAAATGTTTGAGTAAACAATAATAATATACTTCAATAATAAACTTCAAGTCAAACATGAATCAAACAATTACCTTTCACAAAAAATAAATCCATTTCACCATTAATGTAAATCAGGGTATGAAAGGGCTACTAAATTCTCTACTATTATGACTGAAAATCCTGCAGTCTTGGTGATGGTGACATATACAGAGAAAGCACATAAAGAACTTAGCCTATTTATTACATCTTGGCACTGATTTGGCAGCAGATTTCAATGGGCTGCTCTGATGCAGACGCAATCCTGTGCCAGGTGCCATCACATCTGTTGCTCAAATAGCAACAGCCAGCTCCTTCAGCTGTGACCTCAGGGACAGTAAACATAAGTGTGTACGTACCATAATGAGACTGATAGGTTGTGTTGTAAAAAAGGTGAGTCATAATAACAGGAGAAAGCGAATGTGTGTGTGTGTAGCTCAAAGAGCCACGAAAATGCAGAGTTAGAGTGAGAAGCGGTGTGGGCAGAAAGTGTTTAATTTGTGTGTACCGCTGATCGCATAATGCTTTTACGATGATTTGGAGCTCATCTTGTGACCAGTTTGCATGTCAAATGCATATCTATTGTGCCTGTGTATGTGTGTGTATCCACCGTCTTTCATTGCCTGTCACAGTTTGTAAGGAATTAGTTCCCGTGGAGGCCTGAGGCTATACAGTGGAAGCAGAATCAGGATAAGGAGGTGCCATGTTAGCACGGAGAGGAGGGGAGGGGAAGAGGAGATCAGCTGACACAACTATGTCACTTTATCAGCCAAAGACTGAGACAATGTGACAGGCCAATGCTCAGACTCACAGCAAACGCACATACAGTGTCTGACGAATCTGCAAAACACAACTAAACAAAAGCAGTTCAATTTAGATTACATTAGGTAGAAGGAAGTAGATAGGATGAAGAGTTCATAGTGTTTATCTGCTTCATTGAAGCAAACGTGTGAGAAGGGTAATCTGCAGAGCATGTTTAGGGGGATGACTTTAAACCCCAGCAATACCTGATTAAGAGCACTGCTTCTCTGACAGTGGAACATGTAATTGGACAAGACAGAGCAAAGAGCAAAGTGAAGCAGCCTTCTCTCCCTCTCTCTGTCATTCTCTCCATTTACACAGTCCCCTGCTGAAACACTCGGTGACAGCCAGGTCAGGCAGACCTACAAACCATGGCTATTTAACCTTTATTTAGCAAAGTGGGACAGAGCCACTCATAGGAGCTAAAATTGCTTGAGTTTTCAGTGAAATAACTGATAATGACAACACCTATGTTTGATGTAGGGCTGTGCCCGAATCTGATTTTTAAAAAAAGATTAGAATCGGATTTGGCTGTTCAATACGACGATTCGACTAGGCCTATTAATTCCTTTTTTTCCATATTTATCTGGCCATCAGAAAATTAATTGCCATGAGTATCAGTGACCACATTTACAATGTCAAACAATGCGGTCTGCCACAGTTTAGGTAGGCCCACCCCAGTTTCATAATGAACGAAAAACGTTTTTAGACTTGAACGGGTGGCAGTCTGCGCAGTCTGCCCAGGGGGCAGTGACGCCTGGTGTGGGAGAATCCCCTCGTCTCCCTGCATTTCCTCAGTGGCAGTGTGCCACGACCGGATCTAGGTCGGTTTGGAAAAGCCCGGGGTGAAGGGGGCTCGCAGCTGCAGCTGTGAGCTTTACAGCACCCCTCACCCGTACCTTTGCCGCTTCCCGGGGCCGTGGACATAATGCGCGCTGCACCCTCTCTCTCACTGCTGTCAGTGTGTCAGGGGTCTCCAGCAATGTCAGCAACCCACACGGCCTGTCTTAAAACACGGACCCCGTGTCCTTTACCATGCTTTGTGGGTATGACTTTTTTGCCGTGTCATCACCATTCATATCCATAGACCACCTGTGGGAAACACTGTTCAGTGCGCTCGCTCTGCTAGAATATAAAAATATAATTTAATGCACACTGACAAAACAAATGACAGCTCAGGGAGGGTCACCAACAGATGATTCGACTCATCAACTTTCAGGAGGCAGCCCTAATTTAAAGTAAATCTGTTGAGATGTCTCTAGTGTTTGACTACTCCTCCTTGCTGATAACAGCTATGTTCAGAATTACCAACAATTTTCAGTGACAACAAGCACACTCCTCAGTTTGCATCTAAACTGGGCACAGGACTGCTGGCATCTATGTGGCTAGGTATCCTGCTTGCCATCTTTGCCATTGCATCTGTTACATGATAATAGATGCAAAACACTGACTACATGGAAGCATATCCAACTTAAGTGAAGTTTTGTTTAACTCTGTATGACACTAATCACAAGTTTACTGTTAGGCAACTACCAACGCTGGTGATATATTATCCAGGGCTCGACAGTCAGGCTTGTCTGCTTGTCCGGGACAAGTGGATTTTTGGTAGGGCAAGTGGAAGAGAAATCTACTTGCCCCACTGGACAAGTTAAAAATCACAAACAGAAAAATACTGTGTCAGACTGACTCTGAGACACTGCAAAAACCCGGTCAAGCTTGCTGCTGCTTGAATTTTGATGCTCGTCTATTCGTGCTGTTATGGTACGAGATTACGGGGGCTTGAAGCAGCAAAAAGAACAAAGAAAGAACCATATTTCACCAATAATTTCTGACATTTAAAGTAAAGTTTTGTAAAAAAGGCATTATATTGCACATTATATTAAATCAAATTATAATAAAATTTGGAGTTATTCTGTTCTTGTATCTTAAAAAGTGGTTTTATTTTACGTTTTTTGAGAAATTTAAAGTGAAAGTCAGCTTTTATAACAAGTCAGAGATGATTATTTGATGATATTTACACTTTGGAGTTCCTTTTTTTGAGATAACAAAACATATATATGTGTGTGTGTGTGTGTGTGTGTGTGTGTGTGTGTGTATATATACACACACACACACACACACACACACACACACACTTATATTATCTTATTACAAGTGCCTCAAAAAGCTAATGTTGACCATGTAATGATGGCGAGATAAACTATATGGTAACAGCTGAGATTACTTATTTCCTGCATCTCCTGTATTCATTTAAAGGGTCCAAGAACTGCACCCCTACACTGAGCTTTTAAATTAAGATAGTGTCCGTCAGCTTCTGTAGCATCAGTGTAATATCATGGCTCTGCCCCTCCTGTGTAATCTCCTCTCCAATGAGTGCCTTTGTTTTGCACTCCACTGCCAGATGAGATGGGAGGCGGTTTTGTTTTGACGGCCCACGTCTTCAGGTGCCAAAACCACAAATCTCTGGAGTAAAAGGCATGAATGGAAGCACTTTGACATGAAAACAAACACATGCGCGCACGCACACACAGACACACACACACACACACACACACTCCATGTGCGACAAATATAGGCCAAGGTAATTTGGCTGTTCTGTTGGAGGGGCTAAATAAAATAAAATAATGCAGAATTTTAGAGCTTGCTTATATAAATCACAAACATAATCACTATTTTTGTTACCATTAGTAGCACAAATATGCAAAGAAACAAAATTTAAAAAACCAAACAAAAAAAACATAATTTTTCTTAAAACTCAGGGCCCCAGGAATTAATTGTCACTGTGCAAAAAAGGTCTGTAGTTGGGCATGGCCCATGGGACGATGTCAAAAATGTAATGTCACGATTACCCTGGCCAAAATAATTGCGATTCACGATATTATCCCGATAATCAACGAAATATGCTTAAAACTAAAGCTAAGACACACTGGATTCATTTCACCTGATATTACACTTTATTACGACTTTTTTCTGTAAGCATTATGACTTCTGTAAACATAACTTTTTTCTCATAAAATTATGACTTTTTCTGTAAACATGACTTTTTTCTCTTAACATTATGACTTTTTCTCGAATCATTACAACTTTTTTCTCACAGAATTGTGACTTTTTCTCGTAATATTAGACTGACTTTTTTCTCGAATCATTACAACCTTTTTTCTCAAAACATTACGACTTTTATTTAAGAAACAAATATTTTTATTGCATCACAGATATGACACTGCAGTAAACTGCAGTCAATTGGTGAGGATTCATGATATTCACGATTATCCACATAATGGAAATTCACCACAATCATCTTATTGTGAGTGTTAGTGTATCATACTAGCGTCTGTTTGCCTGATATTGCTTTTGTCTTCAGTCCATGCTAACTCAACATACTGCATTTGAGTGACATATTCCTTCATTACAATCAACATAGCAGGTGACGTTTATTTCTCTACTAGTCATTCTTGCAAAATAGAGTAATCACTGAGCCTTCGCTGAGCATCTTCAACACAATCTATGAAAATAAAACCTGGATTCTGTACAAATGGATCTGGAGTGCTGACCGTCTAATCTGACACATCCAGTCTCTCTGCTCATATGACCACCAAACAATAACCCACCTGGTGTGAACCTCTTATCACTACCTCTCTCAGTTTCAGAAAATATATAAAATTCAATTTTTACAATTATTAATACATAGTCATTCATCATATAGGCTAAAACAGACAATATTCTGATTACATTATCTCAAATTAGGGGAAATAATTGTTCTATTTGTCAGGCAATGGAAGTTTTATGATATCACGCTGGACTTAATGAATAATTGAGAAAACCATTGCTAGATTACTTGTGAATTGAAGAAAAAATAGATAGTCAGATATAGCTGCATGGCCATCAGGTAACTTAATGTAGAGCCGATTTACATGCACACCATGTTCACCTATTCATACTGGTCGTTTCACTCACCATTTATAGTTAATTGTGGGAGTTAACAGGGCGTGATATGAGGCTCATGAACCTGTGCAACATTTTATGCTCTCAGCGATTAATAAAAGGAAAACAAGTACTTCAGCTGATGGGCTTGTGATTAATTTAGCCATAACATTAACCTATGGTGTACCTGAACTGTACAGTATGGATGGTAAACACAGGTCAGCTAAGGAGATTCCCTACCCCGCTGAAAACAGTACAGATAAAGCAAGCAAAACCATATTATAGGTCACTGAAGGAACACTGCTGAGTCAGCAGCGAGCGAGAGACAGAGAGAGAGAAAGACAGAGAGAATGAGAGAATGAGAGAGGGAGAGGGGGAAAGAGAAATCATGCTGGTCAGAGTTTGACCCTCACAATGTGTACAGAAGTGAAAAGCCTGAAACTGAATCCCCACATTCCTCTGGCTTTATGACGAGTGAGTGAGAAATGCTGCTGCTCTGCACATGTCATTCCATACTACCTTAGCCCAGCCTGCGATGGAGCCATTTACCTCCATTCCAGAATAAGATGGTATACCAGATTTTCTCAGGGCAGATTCACACTGCATATTTTTGGACCACCCACCCAACTCCAGGAGGCAGTTTGCTCAATCCAAGTTTTCTCTCCCTCCCTCGGTGCCAAGGATTCCACCCTGGGCAATGGGAAGGGTGCCAACCACATGCTAGCACCCAGTGCCACAAACACATTGTGGCGGAGGGGAAAGCGATTCACCCACTCGCACAAATTAAGACTTCAAAGCATGCACCCTCCCTAACCTTTATGTACGAACTCTATCCTGTCATGAATCAATTTAGAGGATACCGCAACTTTATGGTCTACCTTTGTCATTGGGTGTTCATGCATTTCCTTAAAGCACTTTATAACCTCTGTTTTTAAATAAGTACTTTTTAAATCTTGTATGTTATTACCACAATCAGATCAGTGATGACTGTGCAAAGCGTGAATGAAAATGAGGTAGGACTACATATTGAAAATACTAACAGATCTGCTGTATTGTACAGTTAAGCAATACCAGCCTCACAACACAAGGGAAAACAGCTGCAGAAGCATTGTCACATAGTCATGTGACCTCTGTTGTCTCCTCTGTTCAAGCCAAACTGGCTGAGGGCACCTTCTTAGCAATGAGCAGTAGACACCACAATATCATTTAGCTTGGGAGATCAATATGCACTTTGCTGTAGCTGACCTACATAAGTGGAGGAGTGTGGACTGACCGTTGAAATCATTGGATTGCCTGCGAGCCTCAAGATCCTTGGAGCCCCGGTGGAGTCTCCATGGGAGTTGAGCACGAGGCAGCCCATGGTGTGATGTTACAAATCTCAGTTTTAAAAAACATTACAGATTCGAATAACTAGCCAAACCTACTGCCACAGGGAATTACCCTACCTGGAAAATAATCTGGACACTTCAACAGTGCCATCTGTTTGCCAAAATAGAGCTTAAATGTTCCTGAATGTTACTCTTGAGAAGCGTTCTCTTCCATGGCCATTAATAACAGATTGGACCTCTTGATTGCCAAACACTAAAGGTGCAAGTTATCCAAGAGAATATTTGCCAAAAAAAAAACTTTAACGTTGAGCCCAAATTGGGCTCAATTATTTGGTTCAATATTATCAGCAAACAACTAGGATGTCACAGGAAGCCCTCCTGTTGATCCTGAGCAAACCCTGTAATAGCTTATATCTTACGGCACTTCACTTCATTGTTAAGTATAATATGTAACTTTTCTGCATTAAAAATGCTACAGACTACATTTGGTCGTCTGTCAATGGAGTCATCCCCTTTGCGGATGTATACAGCATTGTGATTGTCTGCCAGAAGCTGTCATAAATTGACTTTTTATCCAGTTTTAAGCCACATTTTTTACAACACACTTTTTTAGACCTGTTTTTAACTACCTATAGGATATGTTTGAACCGGATAGTCATTGGACATCTGGATCTTAAGTTATCAGAGAAACAAGCTGAGCAAACATTAACGGCAGCTCAGATTGCAGCCCTTCCTCACACTGATTTTTAACGTGAAACTGCTTTATTCAATGTTTTACTGGTTTAAATCCCCGGGTCAGTTTGTTTTGGAGAGGAGACCTCTGTGGAAAATTCAACTCCGAGTAAAAACCTTCTGAACAACTCCCATGATCCCACACTACTTCCGAGACATCACCAAACTGCGTCTTTTGTTATTGTTTTGATTGAGAGACCCCTAGCGGCAGAAGATTACATATTGTGCGTTTAAATCGTCAACTCTTTAATGACAAGCACTGTATTTGGGATAATTTCAGTTCTACAGTTAAACCAAAAAGGATCATGTACAGGCTGCTGTTAACAAGACAGGACCTACTCTTAGCACAGATAGATGGGAAGGCTGATTTGAGGTCAGCTAAACAACACAATAACAACATGCCTTGAAGCAGAGTAGGAGTAAATACCCAGCTCCTCCTCTTCCATGTCAAAGCCCTCTCAGCTTTCCATCAACCATCTCTGCCTCGCTTTTGACATCTCTCCTCTGTCGTTTCCCCCCCTCCTCTCTCCCTTTGCTGTAAAAACCTGGCCATTTCCCCACAGCTCATCCCTCACGCCCACCCAGGACCTGTCACACTGCTGTTTCCATGACAACACAAACGCAGAGACAGCAGGGTGAGATGCCCAGTGAGACAAGGCAAACAGATACCAGGGGGAGCGGTGCATCATGTCAAGAATACTCTGTGGCCCTTATACAGCATGTGATGGACAGATAACGCAATGTAGTCTGATCTGTTACATCTAAACCTGACGAGAAGCCACATGGTTTCTTGTGTGTTTGTTTAACCTGTCTTATCGCGCTGCCAAAGTCTATCTTCTAGTTTGGCCTAAATTGTTTGTGGTTATTTTCTAAATTTTCAAAACGGCTGCAGGAAACTACTAAAAATGCCAATGTCTTTAACTGGTCTGGTCAGAGTAGTCTTTCCTAAAAGCAAAGCAACCCTGATAGTTTCTTCTAACATTCGGTCAGATTTGAGCAAGGGCAGTAATTCTTTGCAATATCCTTATGAAAGCCTAGACTCCTGCCAGCTTCTCAGTGCTGGATGTTGTCATTTGACACTGCTTTTAAAAAGGAGCACAGGAGGAGTAGCCTACACATTAAAGAGCCTGTGTGAGACAGAGGGGTATGGTGTTGTTCAGGAGCTGGACATACTAAGCAGCAGAGACAGGGATGTCATTTTCTAGCCTGGTTCAAATGAGTCAACTTAATGTTGTTAGCAAAGAGGGAATTGTGTGGAAAACAAGAGGAGCAGAGTCGTTAAGATGTGATAATTTAAAAAGATGGATTTATGTGAAAGTGTTCCTTAGATTGGTTTGGTGTCTTTTACCATCTTTAGCGGTAACACAATATCAGGATTTTCTCCAACATACTTCCTTGCGTGAGATTTGAGAAAAATATTCAAATAAAAGAGGCCCAGTAATGAGTTTAGGGCTGCAACTAATGCCTATTTTCATTATTGATAAATCCAACAGTCCAAGCCCCAGAGATATTTCATTTACCATCATAAAAGACTAAGAAAATATTAAAAGTTGGAACCTACAACCAGAAAAAATTGTCATTTTAAGCTTCAAATAAGCAATAAATCGATTTTCAAAATTGTTGCAGATTAATTTTCTATTGAAAGACTAATCAATTAACTGTCAAATCATTTCAGCTGTAAATGTATTTAAACGCCTAGAGGTGAGTTTTGAAGACAGGGTCTTTGGTTACAAGCCTGAAATAAGTTCAGTTGTAAAGATAACAACGGGCCGGATTTACCTGGGGACTTCATGTGATTTCGGTATTCACCCCAACATCTGTGTGTCTTGTAGTGCATTCAATGTGGCAGTGGTACACATAAACAGCAATTCAATTGAATTTACTGACCACATCCCATAGATCCCCAGGGTGTCCCCCAGCAAAATGGAGAATAATTTATTTTCACTATAATTCATCCATAAGTAACATAATGACAGACTGTATGACTATTTTGGTCATGGGTTTCATACATGTTCTGTAATAAAACATCTAAAAACAAAAAATCCTATCAGATGGGGGTCTGTGGTCTAATTTGTGTCAGTTTAGGGGTCCTTGACATGAAAAGGTTTGAGAACCACCACTGCTATAGATTATCCCCAGACACAACAACTGACTGTTGTATCTGGGGATAATCTATACAGTAGTATCTAGGCTATGTGTAATGCTGTGTAGCTAGATGACACTCCTGATTTTGCACTCAAAATTATCAGTATTAACCTCAAGTATAATTCTCACTACAGCCAAAATAATTCTACATAGTGTGGCTGCAGTTTAAAAAAAAAACTCATTAGTGGACTATCATATTAGGCCAACAGTGACAGACAACAAACTAATAACTGGCAGTGTAGCGTATGCTACAGAACAAGGGTCAAATGATTACAGTATCACTCAGGTGACGCAACAAAGCAAGCCTATCACAGGGCAAAAGTCAGTGATTACAAGATGAGAGGCTTGTCTCCAAGTGCACTGGAAAGTTTCTGCTTTGTTTTATGGAATTTATGAACACACAATGAACATGGGGGTAGGCAACCAAAAAGAGCTAAACAACAATATAGAACGATGGGTTTGTGTGAAGGAAATTACAGGGCTGAGTGGAGCCCAGACAGAGAGAAAACAACAAGCGAGCAAGAGACGTGGATGAAAAGATTGTGACATGCTAAGCATGACTCTGTCAGTGTCACACACCTGTTGCTATTAGCTGTAGTTTACAATGTGTACAATGTGTTCAGGCAGAGAATTACTTATAGGTAACTCCCATTCCACTAACTGTGCCAAGTCAATGTGAAAAAACCTCCAGCCAGTTATCCTTGTATAAACATCCACATACTTGCATACACGCTCGCATGAATTCCTGAACTGTCATCATCCAAACTCAGTCGCTCTATTACACCGTTACGTCGAAATGACACAATTTTCAGTGTACCAGCCAGAGGGAAAAGCCCTGTTATATGATTCTTAACTCAGACTAGTATGTTTCGAGCTTAAATAAAACATACAACCAAAACAATTAGCCTACTACATACTGTAGGAATGCATGCTTCTATCTGTACAGGACTGCATTCTTTGTAACTATGAGAAGAATGTCGCATGCCATGCGTCATACGCTCCGTGTCCTCATCTAACACACTCTCAAAATTAAAATCCAGTCAGTTGTGGGAGATATTTTACTTATTGACTTGTCCTGTCTTCCAAGGACAAACTGTTTCAGCCAATATCCACCAAAATAAATACTTGTAGAGAGTGAGTGTTGTTTCACTGCAACTTAAAAAGTCAATAACTTCAGGCACTATGCTGTTCAGGCTGACAGGAGTGTGTTTAAAGGTCCCATATTGTTAAAAACGTGAGATTTCCATAAAAATATTAATACTAGGGATGCACCGCTAGATCGGCCAAACATCGGTCGATATTCGCCTTGTTGCCTGCAATCGGCATCAGCAAATAACATGACATTCTCAGATGGCAGTGGTTGATATTTATCTGTTGTGTTGCATCAATTTTGTGCTGGCTCAATGTTGTGTTAAAAGGTTAAAGACGCTTTTGAAGCAGTTATTTTTCCAAAAAAAAATCTAAATTAATGTGAAAGAAGGTTATGATAAAAAAGTTGTTTGTATGACTGAATTTGTGCTCATTCAAATTTGTGCTCATTCACTTTAAAACAGTAGTTATATTTTTATAATGAAGATTTATTTGTTTCCCTGGCAAAAGGGGAACAAATAACAAAAACAAAATAAACAACATAAAATCATTGGTATCGGCATCAGCCAAATTGTTATTTTAAACATCGGTATCGGCCCAGAATTACACAATCGTTGCTCCCTAATTATAACAAACACAGGTCTAGGTGCTACATAAATACTATGAAAGTATCCAAACAGAGAAATGCACACAGCCCGTATTCAGAAACTGTGCCTTTAAATGAGCTGCCAGAACTTCTGTAAGTTTGTGATGTCACAACTATACTATACTCTATCTATCTATCGGTCTGTCTGTCTGTAGAAAATGTTGCTACAGGCATTCCCCAACACAGACACATGCATGTAGGTGAAAGGAAAAAACACATTCCAAACATATTCAAATGCTCCAAATCTTTTGAATGTGCTGTTAATGAAAATACGAACCACTTTAACATATAAACTCCTTGAGAGTTTACTCTGACTACCGGTAGATCTGACTGAAATCCATCACATCTTCGCAGAACCCCTGAAGTTGCAGCCAAACTGCAGCTGGACAACATGTCATGTTAAATCTCATATCAGTGATGTGACACCAGTGCTGTGCACCATCAGGTGGGCAGAGTGATGCAACAGAAACTGCTCAACTGGTTCCACAAGATGCGTTCCTCCAGCATTACTGAGAAGAGCGTTGACAATCACTGAAATGGCACAAGCTGTCTGCCTGTATAGTCCTGAATCGTTCAAGCAGGAGAGCCCTTAAAAGGAGTGCAGTGCACTCTCAACACTGGCACAACAAAGCAACACACAAGTCAAACCTCTCCATGCTGCATCTTCAGAAAGCATCATCTGTATTCATCTGCTGCCTGTAGTCTATTTACATCTCCACAATGAAGCCTACGTGAATGCCTAGCAATTATGTTGCCACCTGATTGTGTTACATAATTATAAGTTGTATGACGTTTTTGGAAAGCAATGCCAAAACAAACTGCACCGTTTTCCTCTTCCAAGCTTGAGAGCAGAGCCACCGTCTGGATTTCTGGTGTGTACGTTAGCTAGCTGAGTACATGGACAACTTTCTGAATACTTTTGTTAATGTTTGAAGCTACTGGTTTTAAGTGACAAAGTGCTCACATCATAGCTTGGCTGCTAACTAACCTGGTAGTAGAGCACCTGGACAATGCGCCAGCCAAACACAAGAGAAACATTAGTTCAGCAAAAAAAAAATGAGAATGCTCCCTGCACCCTGAACAAATGCAGACATTTCATCAACTTACCTAGCGCTGCATGAAGTACCGAGGCATGGTTAATACCACAACAAACCAGGTTACCAGCCTGCTAAAACGCATGGTGGTGAGAAGTGTCCTGAACCACTCATATATTCTGACAACGACGTTCAACCAGCCAGACTAGCCTGCAGCTAAACAGTTAGCATGCTAACTACGTTCCTGCTGTACTGGCGAACTTCGTCCGGTGTTGTATGCACGGTCACCCGCTCACTCAGCACAAAAAACAATGACATATGAAAGTATTGTGCACGCTACATTTTACTTTACATCAACTGTATGTGTGGTCACCACTAAATACAAACGGCTGACAAAACATTGCAATAACTCGCTTGCAAGCTCGCTGTCTGAGCCGTCTCTAATTGAGTTTGCTGCAGAAAACACTATTGACACAGGCAGCGGGCTTAGCCAAGAAGCTAACGCTTGCTAATAAGCTAACGCTGAAGCGAGAGCCTGTGCCAGACAGACACACAACCGAGATTGAAGACCTCGCATGGATTTCACAACGAAAACACCCCGTCCCGTCTCAACAAGGAGCACCAACACGTGTGGCTACTTACGATTTAATACTTTCGGCTGTGTCCTCGTTGTTAAATTCCGTTTATCAGACGCCGCTCTGACCTTCGCGGTAGTGAAACAACATTTCTGCTGGCTAACTGTGCCGCCATGTTACTCCTGCTGTGCAAACCAATGCTGAGTGTTTATCTGGCTGGTAGCTGCTATCCTCCCCCACACCAAACCACATCACGGGGCTCCAGCAGTATCAACTCAGTAGGCTACCGCCGGGGTTCGTAAAGCAACCCTACGGCTATTTACCTGTTAGGATGACACGATACTTGAAATTTGATCGAACAGCAATAATTTGCTGACATTTTATCCGACAGCCACTGACAGTTACCACCGTGGCACGTCCATGGATGTAATAAGAACGACAGTAGCCAATGTTTAAATTTGTGGTTTAAAAGGTGGCTAAACTATGACCTCCATCCCAACTCGGGTTTACAAATATAGGGGAAAAAGTGTGATATAGGCTACGTGTTAAACCAATACATCTGCAGAAGTAGGAATATTACCATCATGTATAAGGTCATAAAGATTTATGTCAACCTATAAAATGATGTGTGTAAGCACTGTACAGCAAATAAAAAGCCAGTAAAGGGAAGGTAGTTGAAAAATTCCCATAAATACATCTCTAAAAGTTCAATTTCAATCTAACCTAGTTAATTTGAAGATAAGGGCAATATAACATCACTGGCAGTAACTAGACAGTGATAAGAAAAGAATGTGCGAGATTATTTATCAGCAAACACCATGTCATTTTGTTTGCTATTTTAAGAAATTAACATCTATTTAAAAAAACACAAACGGCAAGCTAACATAACAAGCTTCAGAAATATTACAAATAAGCGTGTCCTACTTATTTAGCCACCTTGATTTACTGTGGTCAACTATTCATGGATCAAACAAGCGAGCAGGCGTTTTCTCTCCATTAAAACGTGCAACAGCGCCACCAAGTGGCGGATAGGTACAATATCAACAGGGTGGTTTCTGCATGTTTTCATGAACCACACAGTAAAGACTGTAGAGACTAGAAAGTCCGTGTAGACACATTCAACCACACGCCACCATTTGTGTAGGTTTTTCTCGCAGTTGCTCCCGTTTGTCTTTGTTGACCTAAGGGCAGGATAGTGCTCTAAAACAAATATTTGTGTGTATTGTACATGGAGAATACCTTGAAACACCATTCACACCTTCATGTTGGGTTATAAAATGTACACAGTAACTGAAAAGTTAACGAATGAATAAAATATGACAACACAAGTTATTAAATCATTTTGGGTTTTATTTGAATACGGTGTATTCAACCTTTCAGTATGTTTACTGTTATATATGTTCTTACTCTTTACTTATTTTTAATTTTTTAAATTTTTTTACTGTTAACATATTTATTACATTTTGCAGTTTATATTTGTATACTGACACTTTTGTATTGCACTATCCCTTTGCTGCTGTAATACTGCAAATTTCCTCGCAGTGGGACTAATAAAGTATCTTTATTTTATTTTATTCCTTATTTTATTTTATTCACTCACCCTTTTTTCCCCCTTTATGTATTTTTGTTCCACATTCTGCATTTTGTTTTTTGTTGTTATTGTTGTAATGTTCATTTAAAAAATTATCACAAAACAGTTATTAAAACATTTACATTTCACTTTTTGGACCTTTGTGACCTCCTGTTTACGGCCTTGCTTCTAGGACATTAAATAATACTAAAATTGAACATATTGACCGAAGCACCGACATGTTATATAATTACGACACCTCCCCTCAGTCTCTGTAGGCAAACGTTAAAATGCAAATGCTACACAGTATTATTCTGTGCACACAACATCCATTGCATGTGTTTGTCCTGGAAGAGGGATCCCTCCTCGATTGCTCCTCATGAGATTTCTTCCATTTTTCCAACGTTAAAGTATTTTTTTGGAGGTAGATTTTCCTTATCCTAAGTCATACGTTGTACAGAAAAGTCCCACTGAATGTGTGATTCTGGTTTATATACATTAAAGAAAAGTAATAACTCCAATACTTCTTTATTCATAAAACATTTTATTCCTTTGTCGGACAGACAAACCCTCAGGACAACTTGAGAAAACCACATACACTGCTGATATACTGCCGGAGGCAACCATGACTCACTATAGTGCACCTAAAATGAGTTAATGGGTTTATTCTTAATAAGCCAGTGTTACCTAGGTGATTGCTTCTTACAATACAGTTGACTGCACTCCCTAGCTTTGTAAATTCATTTTATGGCATGTAAGTGAAAGGCATATATCAACAGTCAATCAGGCTCATTTGGCACGGTCTATAGTGGGTACGGGGGGAAAACAGCCAAACAAAATATCGTTTTCTCATTCCTAGTCCGTGCTTTAACAACAAATCATACTTGTGGACATTTTAAAAAGGTAAGCAATCATATGCAAACAAATACAGTAAACCCATTCCACTTAAACAGCAAATGATTAGGGACCATACAAGACAGTGATTCAATCAAACTCACTAATGGGATGTTTGGCCTGATTTTCCTTTTCCATCTCTTATAGTTCGATCACTCAAAACGAAAACACAAAGTGTGTTCATTTGTTGACAGTGTTATAGGCAGAACTGCAATAGATTCAGTATCATTTCATGGCAAGGAATATATTCTGTTGTGATTACAAAGCTGCTCCGAACTCCGATAATGAAATGCTACATCAGGTTACTACGTCTTTGCTGGCAGTTTTGCTCAATACTGAACTGTGGATCTACTCGTACTGATGCCCCCTACTTTCCTTGGTTGCTTTCACACACTCTTTCATATTCTAACCACAAGTGGATATTGAAAACATTCTACTTTGCTTTCCATCTGCAGGTGTCTGTTGGACAGTGACGTGGTGAAAACACCGTAACAATGTCTTGCTGTGTGAGTTTAACAGTCTGTGGTGTGAACCCAGAGATTATAACAAGACTACGCAAACTTCACTCGTGGAAAAATAAGAGATATTATAAAGAAACTCATAAACTCCATACAATGTTTACAAATATTCCTCAAAGAGGGACAGGAGTCAGTGGCAAAGAAGAGGAGCTGGGCTAGCACTTATAAATACGAGAAAAAAAAAAAAAAGGGAAATCAATCACAAGCTGGAATACACACTATTTAGGAAAAAGCATGAAATGACCTGGCTTGGGAGAAACATTAAACACTGAAGTCATCATTCCTGAAATTTTTAAAATTACACACCCTGTACAAAACAATCTGTATCAATAGGCACTTCTTAAATAAGGTATTCTTTTCATAGTTTATTTCGGAATTTGTTTTTCTTTTCATTCGGAATGGCACAGCAGCAGAGCAATGATTCTTAAATCAAGGCGTGCTGGACGACTGGCGACAAGCAAAGCTAAATGCATTCTGGCCCTTGAAGTCCAGCCGGGAGGTCAGTACTGTGTGGGAGCTGAAAATGCATATCGTGGTGGTGGAGGAGCCGGAGGGACTGTTGGCTGGATACAGCCACGGAGGCACGGGGAGGGAAGATGGTTCTTTGAGACGGTGGGGTGATAGAGGGGGCTGATGGGAATGTATTTATGAGGACTTCTCTTTTCTTGCTCTTGGTGAGTCGGCTCCGTGGGAGTTCACTCCATTTACTCCATTGGCTTAAAAGCAAAGAACAGCATTTGTTTTATTTGATCAATTAATTATGTTAAGTATATGTAAGCATGGGCATTGATTGATATTTTATTGCTTGCAGAAATGTCCAGTGTTTTGCAGAAGAACACATTCATAATCAAGTAAATGCACCTCGGACTTTGTGTTTGTTGCTCACCTTTGTCTTTCTTTGATTTGCTCTTGGGAGGAACTTGTTTCTTTTTCAAGGTCTGAGCTTGGGCATGCTCTCTCCACCGGCGCAGCTGGAAGTTGATAAATTTCCACATCATGAAGGCCTGAGTGAGGCAGATGGCAGCCAGGACAGTTATCCTAATCGAGAGTGGAAACAGGCAGTAAATCAAAAGGTTACTAAACTCAGCTTTACACATGTGGCACCTTTCATGCAAACATGCAGCACATAAGTGCTTCATATAGCAAAACTGAAACAACACAGACAAAAAAAAAACCAACAACACAATAAATACAATTCTGCAAGACTAAAAACAAAACAATAGAATGTTAAAAATCACCAAATAAAAGCCAATAGAATAAAATAAAATAAACACCAGTGCACGGTTGCACAAAATGCTTTAAATTAAGATTTTCCTTCAGGTTCAGGTTTCCTTAAAATAAAATCAGTTGCACATCAGTTGCCTTCTCCTTAAGGTTTCCTTAAAATGTTCACTTATTTAAGGTTTTCTCCTTATCTTGATCCTATATTTGAGGAATCCCTTAAAGTTAGTTAAACAGTTGCACACAAAACCTTAGCAACCAAAGTAAGAAAAAAAATAAATGAAGGTGCCTCTGACTAAATGCAAGTGGCCGATTTTATGGTGATAAATCAAGAAAATGAACGCATCCTGACAAGAGTATTCCGCGGCCGGGAGAACCTGATGGATATGCTGAATGATGAGTAATTGATTTTACACTTCAGATTTGACCGGCAGTCAGTCATCAGGGTTCAAGTTAGTTTTGTTTTGTATATTTCTGCACTTTTGAACTAAAAAAAAAAAACAAGGATCACAACATAAGGATATAACATCCTCCAAATTAAATAAAGATGCCGCATGTGTCACACAGTGGTTCTGTGAAAAATGTGGTTTTGTGAGAAATGTGAAAAATGTTGACCTATCCCAGTCGAAAATATTGGCCCACCCTCAGATACTCAGTCATATCCAAAACAGCCAATTATGTGGGGATACAGCTCCTCAGTTTTGTTGATTTCTAACAATCCCACAATACGTTTCAATAACTGCAGTGAACCAGACGTGAGGTTGTGTGTATAAAGAAAGCAATAGTGATGTATTGTGGCTGCGTTTCATTCTAATGTATTAAAGCTGCTGTTGGTGAACAACTCTCTTCCTCTTCTACAATGGAGCCCTTCCTGTATGACTGTTGAACCACAGTACTACAGTCAGTTTAGAAATAAACTCTTGTTCTTTTATTCTTAGTGGCCAACCTGATGTTGACACGTTTGTCCCATGAGAATAAGAACATATCAAGAAAACGAAAAAGAAAAAGTGTGCGTCGCAAAACAGAAGCTCCTGCTAAAGATATATTTCAGTGTTTTTTTTATGTTAAATTAAAAAAGGCTGTTGCTTGCATATTTTCAGACCAGAATTAATCAATTTAGCAGTTTAAAAAAATATATAATTTTAGGATTAAGTACTCTCGTTTCTCTTCTCAGTCACACTTACCGAACAAAAATAACATTAAAGTTTCCTGCAGCCAAATCAAAGCCTTGATTATCAGACGTGGCGAGGCCAAAGCCCACGGTGAGGACGGACAAGGACAGGGTGAGCAGC
Source organism: Heterobranchus longifilis (assembly GCA_028570985.1). Lineage (NCBI taxonomy): Eukaryota > Metazoa > Chordata > Actinopteri > Siluriformes > Clariidae > Heterobranchus > Heterobranchus longifilis. Next base: position 6,181 of record JAOVVB010008306.1, on the reverse strand, counting down.
CGTCCAAGGACAAACAAGACGGCCCATATGGTGAAACTGGAAGACAAGAGGATGACTTCTCACTGTCAGTAATTCTTAACTGGTAAAAAAAAAAAAATTCACAGCCAATTACACAATGAATAACACACGCCACCGTGAACGCGAGAACTCACCCCGTTTGTCTGTTCTCGTTGCTGAAGTAGATCAGGCGGGAAACGTGGAACAGAAGCTCGACAAAGTAGTGCAACACTAGCAGGACCAGACCCAGACGGTTCAGACTGAAATACACAAGGACACATGATTCCCCTTTATTACAACTGACAGGAACAACACAGGGGAGCACCACTACACAACACTAACTTTCTCCTGAAGGGCAGCGTACAAACACAGGAGAAATGCCACATGTTCCACACAATCACACTCGTAATTCTAGGCTTTCCAAAGTGGCACTTCTTACTTGAGAATGTAGGCGCCTGCAATGTGGACCAGGTACAGGAAGATGTACACAAGCTGGCGTGGAATATCCTCCTAAACAGTAAACACAAAAATAATGGGAGGCCAAAAATGGTCAAAATATTTACCCCGCACGTGGAATAAAGCAAGGAGAGTATGATTCTTTGAAACAATGCAACATAACCAAGGAAGTCAAACAGGAAGTAACCTCAGGCGCTACAGTACGTCATGCTATTCCAAAATGATGCGGCCACACACACACATGCACACGCACACACGTTTACCTTCTTTGTCTTTTGGAAATACAGTTCTGGGAGAGCGTGTAACCAGTAGCCCAGCTGACAAATGAAGTAGAATTTCATCTGGAATCTGAAGGAAAAACAGGAGTTACAAAATGTAAAGTTTTTATAATTCAGAGCCACATTTAAAGCTCTTATAAAATAACCAATAAAGTAACATATGACAGCTTTTCTTGTCTATTTCAGGGTTCGTACAGCTTTTTAAGAGTAAAATTCAAGCACTTTTCAAGCACTTTCAAGTACCAAAACCAAACATTTGTAGACTCTCATCACATCTAAATTGTTACTATAAGTGCAATTTCAAAAAATAAAGTTTGCAGAATTAATTTATACTCTGCAATCAATGTATATTGACACTTTGTTTATTTCACCAACTGTTCATATTAAGTATTAACTTTTTTTTATTTTATTTTTTTTTTTTTTACATGTTTGCATATAACAGCGAGTGCAGCAATATCTGTACCAACAACAAAAAGGATCATATAAACCAAATGATCAGACTATCCCAGAAGAGTATTTACATTACAGAATATCTACATATTTACATTTTAATTTAGGGTTAGGGTCCGCTCTGCATCCAGTGTGAGACGCCAGGAGACAAACAAATGTGATGACAGGATTGTTTCATTTCAAATAGTAAAAGATTTTTGGTTTACATTTGTGACTGTGTCGATAAAACAGCAGATTATGTTGAAAATCAAGCATTTTTTCAAGAAGTATATTCAAATTCAAGCATATTCCTAACCTTGAAAACATAATGTTTAAAATCAAGCATTTTTCCAAACTTTCAAGACTTTGTACGAACCCTGTTATTTAAATCACAAAGAAATAAACAGTACCTCTAAAATGCACATGGTCTCCACAGACAACATTACAAACTTACGGCATCAGTGTATGGGGATAACCCTCCCACAAGGTGACTGGATTGGACAGGAGGTTTTCCTACGAACAAAGAAGCATTTAAATTAAAATCATGTGCAGTTTGGGGGAGCAAAACATAATGTAACCAAGAACAATGTCAGCATAGTGTACGTACAGAAAGCAGGATGCTCGCGCCCCAGCCGAAAGAGAATAAGTAGAAGGCGCTGAGCTGGCCCGACTCATTGAACTTGCTGTGCTTAGTTTTGGAGAAGTGCTTCTTCCTGTTGATTTTCTGCAAAGATGAGCCACAATTAAAAAAAATGCAGAACTATCCCTTGAGATTAAAGTCGGTTGTACTCAAGTTTGTGTTTCACTTACATCCAGCACATACTCCTGGATAATGGCATGCATAATGATGGCCACCAGCATGTAGAAGAAGGTAGTGGCCAAGTCCTTGATGCCGTGGTGAAAGTGGTTCACGGCGGTCTCCTCTGGGCCTTCAGTAGCAGGGAGGTCAGATAGAGTTATCACAATGAGCATGATAAAAAGAAATACTGTTATCTGGTAATGTGTTTTATTAACCTATTAAGACCGGATGCAACATGTGCGGGTATAAAAAAACAAAAAACAACAGCAACAAATGTTAATTAGCATTAGGGCACATTTTACAATAAAATCCAAAGCTCTCAAAGTATCTGCTCTAGAGGCTGAGAAATAAAGGTTTTAATGAATGTTGACAATTCTGCCAAGTTTTTCAGAAAAAACCCTCAGGTTTTATAGGTTATTTTCAAACAGTGCTTAGATTTTACAATACTTTTTTAGGGGGTGCCTTAGGTCTTAATGGGTTACAGCAGAACACCACCTAAATTAATAATCCCAGTGTTATTTCCATGGCATAGGGAGGTTCAATCAATATTTGTGAACACAAGCTACTCTCCCTCAAAGCCAGAAACCAGAGTCTCAAACTTGTGATGTCATCAAGTATAAAGTCTGGAGCAGCACCACAGACAATGAATGGGAGACTGATTTTGTGGACCTACAGAATGTTTGTTTTCTTTTATATCACCAAATGAGCTTTATCCTATTGTAGTGTTGTCAGTTGTCAAACAGAAAATATACTCCAAACATTTCCCTGGGTGCTCTCAGTGTCATCTATAACATCTTTCCCAATTCATTGTCGATGGAGAAATTCCACACTTTATACTTGATGACATCACAAATTTAGCATGAGTGTTTTTATTTATAATAATAATAATGTATTTTATTTTAGGTTGTTTATTTATTTATTTTTTTTATCTGTGAGAGAGTTGTTTAATTTAATAATATTTTTGGACTGTCTTAGACCATAGGAATAACATGTATACATTTTGAAAATGGCCGTAGTTCCCCTTTAATATCCAAGATGCCAGATGCACCCAGGTCATCTTTAACATGAACTGTCAAGCCATTGTAATTCCATTCAGTCAGGTGATTCGCGTGTTAAATAACCTTAATTCCTGAGGTGAGGTGTTTGGATTAGTGCGTCTGGACTGCGCAGTGTTACACCACTTTGAAAATGCCAGAGAGATTTGACTGTCTCAGCACAGTAACTGTCACACACACAGTCTCTTCTGTCTTTCTAAAGTTATCTATACAGCCTCCAACACGGTATCTGTGAAACACTGAATAACATGATGAGTTGTAACACAGAGACAGATGACACAGGACACAGTTCTGTCCCGTGTCCTTTATGGTTTATAAAACCCACATAATGAAATCAGTCTAATCATTTGTAAACGTCAGCACACACAAAGAAAAAAGTCAGTGGAGTTATTTAATTTGTTTCACTACAGAGAGATTTAGGTTGCTGCATGTTATTTATCTAATTGGAAACATGCTGTAAATAAGTTACAGAGCTGTGGTAAGGTCTGTCAGATAAGAAGTGACCCGCCAGCTGGCAGCCTGCAAACCTCCAGCCTGTACTTCACAGTATGGACTGGGGTTGTTACATTCCTTCAACAGTCTGAAGTTGGCAAAGAAATTGTTAACCTTGAAATGAGCAGGACTTGAATTGAGAGGCCTATATTACACCTTAGCCCAAATTCACCCGGCACAACCTTGCCACAAGAGAACTTTATAAATCAGGCGGACTAAATTTAGCTCCAAAGGGAAAAAAAGGAGCTCTCAAATGGGTTTGTGCAAAGCCACGCAAGTACCGCTCTAGAATCCAAATGAGAGGCTTCCAGCAGGATAACTCAAATAAAACACTGCATTATTGAAGCCAAAATTGCAGTATTCATTATAACACATTATCAAACATCTGTTCTCACCATATATCTCATATACTCTCAATTAAATCCTTAACTTACCATTTGTTGATATGGTGACATTGTACTGGACCGTTATGAATAACACTGCAAATTTTGAGGTGACCTGTAAATGTAAAAAAAACAACAAAAAAAAACATTAGGAATGCAAGCCTGCACAAATACATTTTTACAGTAAAGTCAAACAGAGTTACTTGTGTTTATACACTAGATCTTGGAGCATTGCATTTATATATTAAGGATTCCCTGCAAGACCAATAGTGGAGTGACTGTAACTGTGACTCATAGTGACACATTGGTTTCAATACCACTGAATGTTTTGTTTTAGCAATATATTACAGCAATAATAAGATCAGCCAAGATCAGCCAAAACTGTGGGACCATGTGGGAATTATGCAATAGCACTGTGACAACAGAAAAAAAATGGTGACAAAGCACTGCCAACTCATCCTGTAGAGGTGTTAGGAATAAAATAAATAGCAGAATTTAATGGAATGTATAGCCGATAGGAATACATTGCACAAATACTCAGTATTATTATATAGGGGTAATATGAGTGATGGGCAATTGGAGTTGGAGTTGCATCAAGATAGCCAAATAATAAGGTTAAAACGGGAAGTAGCTTATTCCTCTTTCACAACAAAAGAACAACAAATTAAAATTAAATACAGAGGAAGTATTTTCCGTTCATTAATAGCTATGATTTTTTAACATGGTCATGCTGCCATTACGATACAATATAAAAAACGTCCAGTCGCAACAGCTGTTACCGGACAGGACATTTTACTTTGTAGAACAAAAACAGGAAGTAGTTGAAAGCGTCGCACATTTGACACTAATGGCGCTGCTTTTCACTGAGGATGAAACATGCTTGAAATTGAGCATAAATTTGAGTGAAAGTGGACCAGCGTGCAGCACAGAGACGGTCATGCTGTATTAACATGTTCCCTGTCAGTCAAGTTACATTTAAAACGCAATTTAACTCCAAGAACAACTTTCAGTTTGGGTGCAAGCGGGTTTGTGTGATGATGACAGCCCTCTGCGTCGTTGTATGATTGCCACGTAACACATCTACGCATAAACTAACCAAGTCGAGAGCGTTGTACAATATTGTAGCCACCGAGATTGATACAATGTTGCAAAGTCTGCAACATACTGATATATTTCCATAAATAATGTTGCATGTAAAAAACTTTGTGTTTTTATGATTGGGCCTGTAGACGAGTGATTTGAAATATCGATTTCAACATGGGAAGCAGCCAGATGGAGAGTGGACTCTGTGGTGCGCACGTCGCTTTCACAAAGACAATGTTTAATATTTATGAAAAACTAATACAAGGCTACACGAATGAGTCGATGATCTCGCGGAATAAAAGCAAAAGCGAGGCCACCGTGCACAGAAAACTTTGGATCACGGGAGGAAGTAGTGTGAAGAACAGATCAGACAGCCATGTCCCTTTTCCAGGAGAACAGATGGGGAGCATTCGGCATCCTGTCTCGCAGTAGCCCACTCTGCTGCGGCGAGCATCCCCGCGCGACCCACACAAACCCAAACCCATTCAACATGTGGACTCACCTCAAACATCAGCCCGAGAAGGAACACCATAGCAACACAGGAAACAATATCTGCATGGTTCTGGATGACAAACTCATGGCTCAGCACTGGCGGATTCTTGTTATTCGTCTTTTTTCGGATCCCCATGTCGACACGATTCGGCCCAACTTTTGCTTTACGCGGCGCAGATGTAGTCAGTATATTATTATTATCCTTCTGTACGACAACGCTCAAAGCTTCCTACAAGCGAAGGGCCAGGCAGCAATTGAATGGCGTGTCACTCTTATGCTAGTGGGAGGGTCCACGGAGAGAGAGCCGCTGCGCCTGACCAACGACACTCTTTTACGCACAGGAGAGACACAGCTGGAGCTCCCTATCGCCCCCTAGAGGTCTGGAGTACTTTTATTCTGCCTCGAAAGGTCTGGAAAAGACAGCAGGCCTATATTTGACACACATTATAGTACATTAAACAAGGCTGCACACATAGTGGGAGAGTGGGAGGGTTCAGTACAGACTCACTGCTCATTTTTTTGCCCTGGAGCCTCCTGACGGGTCGATCCGGCCCTGAGATTACAACAGAACCTATCAAAATAGGAATCCACCCACTACCCCTATTATATTTATTATACACAAAACATAAAAGAATAAACTATTCTCAACTTTCTTTTAAACCACATATTGATTCAATCACATCGACAATAAATTTCCGACTTAAAACACTTTATCGC